>JAMLFT010001677.1:0-29335 GCA_026544285.1 Pachyrhizus erosus
AACATGTAATAATATTTTTATTTGAAATTATGTTGTTACATTATTTAATATCTTTCTTAATTTTATAAAATAATTAATTTAAAATTTTCTCAAATTTGTATTTTGTATGTTTGTAATCAAATCCATATATGAATAAGAATATTTATTATTTGAAGTTTATGTGACTAAATTGATAAAATTAACTTGTTAATTAATTAGTTGTTGATAATTAAATATTATATTTAAATCCTTTAAACAAGACATTAGACTGGAGTATTGTGGATGAAAAAATAATGGTTGAAAAAGAATATTTCACTAAAGATGTTTGACAAGATTTTTTGATACAAATTAATTATTAATAAAAATTGATAGATATTTCACACTAATATAAAATAACAAAAAACAATACCGTAAATATTATTTTTTAAGTAATTAATAAAAAAAAACATGATAATATTTTTATATTGTTGATATTTTTAATTATAATTTTAAAATAAAAATATTTTAAAAAATAAAAATTATTATTTTTTATCATTGATATCTTTGCATTTTGCACTTAGGTCATTTATGTTTGATTTTTTTTATTTCATTATTTATGTATTTAAAGATATTCGTTTTAGTTTTTTTCATCAAATTTAATACTAAAATTATTTAATATTACATTTATTTCTATTTATAAAATTTAATTATTTAAAGTTGTTTATTTCTTTATATAAGATTCAATCCATTATGTCTCATGTATTAATTATTTTTAGATTAAAATATTTTTTAATTAAATTAAAAAAGAGATTGTATTAACCTACATTAATGACAATTATATTTAAAAATATATATAAATTTAAAATAAATTTAATATTATCAACTAAATTAACAATTTTTTCACTTAATAAATTAAATAATTAGATTTTATAAATAAAAAAAATAATTAATATTGTGTCTTATCTCTCCTTGTAGAGAGAGAGAAAGAAAAAGAAATAGAAAGACAAAATCAATTAATATTAAGTGTTTAAATGATAATTATTTATTAATATTTTAAATAATTTTCTATATTAAAATAAACTAAACGCAATCAAGTGTCTAGGAAATTTGAGTTATTTGGAACAAGATTTTGATTCAAATCTCATTGCATTTATATACGAAAAAAAAATTAATAAAAGATATTAGAGATGTCATTTTACACATTTCAATACCATATAATAATTAATCATGTCCTATATATAGTATATATTATTATTTAATTATTTTTCTTTTGAATATGTGTAGTTAAACATAGTTTATATATCTAAATAGTATTAGGTAAAAAAAAACCTTAAAAAAAACATCTAACTGAAGCCCGAGGCAAGCTTGTTTGAATAAGAGCATATTTGGAGAGTTTGAATTGAATTATGTGACTTATGTTTAACATGTTAACAATATCTTTTGCTTGCATTTGGTATTTGTAATTATATATATATTTTTTAATCTTTATATTTAAAAATATATTTTTAAAATTTTTATACATATATTTTTAATATTTTCTAATTCTTATACATATCATTATAACTCCTTTTAAGTTTTTATGACAACAAGAAAGAATTAAAAATCATATGTGTAAGAATTAAAAGGAAATGTTTGGAATATACAGACTATAAGAAAAACAAATTAACGATAGAAACTAAATAAATAATTAAACCTTTATATTGACTTATAAAAATATATTAGTCTATAATTTTTAAATTTACATATCACATGTTGAGTATACATTTTTATTTGAGGATCATCATATAATTTTTAAATGTTTATTAAATACTAAAACAATAAAGTTAAAAAATAATTAAAGTAAAATTTTACAAAAAATAATAATTTATATAAATCAAGCTTAAGGTTTTTTTAAGAAGACAGGTCCAAGCTTTAAATCAAGTTTATTTAAATTAATAATTGAAGCTTTAGCAATTTGTTTCTTTGCAGGCCAAAATTAAAGTTAAAGTATTCAATTTAACTAAACTTGTTTACAACCTTATTTATGATTTGACAAATTCAATTTGATAAGCAGAGATGGTACTACAAAAAAGAAAAGTATAAGCAAAGATGGATGGCAACAGGTAGTACATGAACACAAAATCTGCCACTTCAATAATCGATCTACTTATCCCACCCCTTTCTTTAATAAAAAAAAAAAAAGTAAAAGTCAATCTTACCCTTCTAACTAATTTCCTACACTCCTTTCCTTTCATCTTTTCCTTATCACATTCCTTCCCTTTTTTCATTTCCCACACCCCTTCCCAGTCATTGTCTCATCACACTCTCTTTTCTCATTGCATTTTCAGTCTTGTCAGCTTACATGAGAGCTTTTATTAACATACACAACAAAAATATTTTTTTTATTATGCATGTTTAGGAAATACACAACGAAAAAATATTTTTTGTTGTATATATTATTTGACAAAAATGTGTTTATGTTATATTAGGTGGTAAAATTGAATATACAATGAAAACGTATTTTATTGAATAATATATACAGCGAAAACATGTTTATGTTGTATATTTTTCTATAACACAACAGAAACATATATTCATCGTGCATATTGATAAACAAAAAGGCATTTCCATCGGGGATATTTTTTAAAATGAAAAATAATAAACAAACCTTGGAGATGGAAACGAAAACTAGGGTGGGAATAGCAATACTCTCCTCTACACACAAAGGCCTACCAGCATGTTAGAAAAAGGCCCATATCAGAGTCAAAAGTCCATGTTTTACACAACTCAAATTCAAAAACGATCCGTTGGTAGATGATCTAAATTTAGTACTGCAACCATCATTCAGCAAAACTTGATTTTTCAGAGCAAATGCACATAATCTGCAGTAAAATCGTAATTTGAAAAACCACGTATTGAAAAGTTATAAAAAATATATAAAATGATTTATGATTTTTGAATTATAAAATTATGTTTATAAAATGTTAAAATGTATTTTTAAAAATTATCAAAACTTATAACATAATATGGTATGCCTAATAATCCCATCAAATAACAATATTACTCATAAAATTAGTTGTTGCAACTCTACACAAATTATAAACGCTAAGTTAGTAGAAAAATGAGTATGCAACATACATAGTTATTATATAAATTATATGTATATTTCTAAAACCTTTATCATTATGAGTATATTTACTGAAAATATTTGATATAAAACCAAAAATAATCATCTTATTTTAAAGTAAAAGAAATACCAAAAAATAGGCATATTTAAAAAAATTATATAAGTATTTATAGAAGATTCTATAATTTTGATTGCTAAGTATAAAAATATTAACATATTTAAAAAATGAGTAATCACCACTAATGTCAGCAATATGTGTGCAAGAGGTTATACTATGTCTAACAATTAAAATAGAGTTTGTTGGCATCATTTGTTTATAGGTTCAAATATAATTTTAGTCGTTTTATTTTTTCAATATGTAATTTTGGTTTTTTATATTTTAAAATAGAGATACTTGATGTTAATAAGTTTATATAGTGTGATTGAATAATTTTTTTTATCATAAAAATCAAATAAGATTATAATTTCATAAATTAAGATACAAAAATAATAGATATAAGGATTTATGGTACTTATCTCTTAATGTCATGTTCTTGAATATCTCTTTAGTCTTCTTGAGTCCATTTGAATGTCTTGGAGTGCACTTGAAATAGTTTTACCTTCATCTCCTTCTTTCTCAAATTTAATAGGTAAGTATGATCATAAAAAAAGAAATTGTTTCCATTCATATGTCCAATACTTATTCATAGAGAAAGTTGAGAGAGGACTTACACTTTCATGAAAAGTCACAATAATTTATTTATATCTTTTCATTAAGAGTCATGTTCATTCAAAATATACTCTTTCATAAAAAATCACAATCATTCAATCATAAATTTATTCATGAAGAGTTGTAATGATTTTTCATCAAGGTTCCTATTCAACTATTGACTACATTTTATATTGATTACAAAATGATTAGTCTTGAACTCATCAAGATATTATTCAACCAATGACTTTGTAAATTAATCAAAGATCGACATTATAAATAAATTTCTAACATTTGATTCTTTATTTTACTTTATTCACAATTTTAGTCAAATTCTCAATTTTATATATATTTTTTATTTCTTACATTTTAATTAATTAAATTATTTCTTAATAATATCTTAAATAAATATGTTAAATTAGAATAACATAAAATAATAATAATTGAAGATTAGTTAAATTTAACATTCTTGTATCTCCATCACACATATATTACATTATTCATATATCTTCTATATCCATCACATTATTATACGTTACATTATTCATATTTTTTTTTATCTCCGTCACACACATGTATCACACTAATTGTATTTCTCTTATCTCCATCATATCATTTATGATATTTTTCTCTTTTTGAGTCTTTATTGGATGGTAACTAAATCTATTATTTAAATAAAATAGTACAAATATAATTTTCTCAAATAATAATTACACGGTGAAGTATGTCACGAATTCGAGGCAAGTATTTCATAATTGTACTAAGTCAATGATCCAGCAACAAACGTCAGAAGAATACAAATTGGAGAAATTGAAATCACAAAGTACACTTTCTGTGAATCTGTAATATTCGTGTGCATGTTATGCTGTTTAGTTTAATCTACAATCCATGCCAATTGGAACCGCGAAAGAAATTATCCAAAATATTATGTTCAATCCAAAGGCCAAATCTCATGTCAAACAATTGATAAAACCGAAACAACATAATGAGTGCAATTGGATTACTTGTCAGATTTTAGATTTTAGTTCACAATGTCTTTTAGCGGTGGTATAAAACAACTCCGTCAATGAGGGCAAATCAGTTCATATGGGAGATGAGATTGGAAAGACAGTAAATTCATTCTCCAAAGCAAATGTTAAAAAAATATCAATCTGGCTCTCAAGCAGAACCAAATTGGAAATTAAACAACACATTCTACAATTGACAAATGGAGAATTAATTACAAAAAGCAACAATTTAGGTGGCATGGGAAATGCCTTCCAGCAACAATTTTGTTTCCAGAATAGATGCCCGCAGATTTTGCATCTCCTCCTCCAGCTTCTCAAACATGCCTGAATAAGAAATAGAAGAAAGGACACTGTCCTTGTTGTTGGCAGCAATGACCCTAGCTGTCTGTAACTCTTCGGCTCTAGTCAAATTTATTTGTAATTCTTCTCCTAGAATCTTTATTTCAGCCTCCTTTAGGTCATAGTCATACACATTTTGATGAAGTTCAATGATCATATGCTCTATTTCCAACATACCGTTATCTCTAAACTCCAAGAGCATCTCTTTCTCTTTCATTACACGTTGAAGTGCAAACTCCTTCTCCTCTGTGTTCCTCAAACATTGCTTTATTTCCAGTTGAACAGCTTGTATCTGGCTCTCTACATTTGCCTCCTTATTATTTAGATTTCCCAGTTCCTTTCTTATAACCCCGAGTTTTTCTTGATAAAGCTTTATCTCTGCTTGCAGTTTTGTTTTCTCTTCCTCTAACTTCAGTAACTCAGTGGCCGTACAACTAAGATGCCAATTTTGCAATGAGGAATCTATATTCTGTGTATTTTCAACAGCAAATAGAACCTTTTCACCTTCGCGCTTGCAATTCTCTTCTTCCAATTTTGATTTGATGCATGCAATATTTTTCACTATTTCAACTTCGGATTCTTGGTTCTTCTTTTGAGCATTCTCCAGTCTCTGTTTGGAAGCTTTAAGAGCAGCCAATTCACCTTTCTTTTGGTCAAGATGAGATGTCAAGTCCTTCACCACTGCTCTTGCCCTTGCTTCCCGTTGCTCAAAGTAAGAAAATGTTGAGGGAAAGTTTGATAATGAATATTTGAGTGCAGAGAACTTCTTATCGACTATTGTTCTTCTTTCCTGTGCTTCAGAAAGCTGAAGTTTCAAGGATTCAAATTGCTGACGCTTGACCTGAATATCATGCTCTGTGACCTCAATTTCTCTAGAGAGCTCATCAACCTGGACCATTGCTTTTTCAGCACAACCAAGTGAAGCTATAGTCTTGACAGCATCTGATATATGTTCATCAACTCTTTCAAGCTTCTTTGTAGCACAATTTAATTCCTCTGAGAACTTTGCCTCGCTGAGATCTGATACCTCATATTTCTTCTCAGAGTTGACCAGAATATCAACCTCACTGTCATCCTTTAAAAGCTTTTCTTGTTCATGAGCATCACACTCGAGATCCATATCAGATCCAGACGTTGAAGGTTTGCACTTACTTTCTTGTCTACCCTGCACTTCATGTGAAGCAGTTCCTACTCTCGAGTTTCTTTTCCCACCATCAACTTGAACAAGCTTTTCTGGGCAGTCCATATCTCCTTTGGTTTCAACTCTTTCATGTCCAAAACATGAAAGTGTTCTTTTAATATCATCCCTCTCTTGCATGGCTCTTTCATACAAGCTCATCAGCTTTTCATTTTCTTCATTCATTTCCATTAACTGGTGCTGGAGATTCTCAACCACTTCTTTCAACTCAGTATCCTCTTTTGTTGTTTCAAGATAAGAGCAACCATTGTCAATCTTGGAACCAATTGCTTGAGCATCCTCCCCTTTATTAAAATTCCTATTATTGTTCTCAGCAGCAGCTTGTTCATACAACTCAATTAGTTTACTATTATCCTCAATCAAGGCTTTAAGCTTCATCTTGAGTTCATCATTCTCCTTTGCCAGCATAATTGCTGTCTCGTGAGCCTCTGCTTCTCTTTGACTGGCAGCAGCTATAGCATCAACCATTGCTTTCAATTCCAGTTGGTCATTGCTGTTAATGACAGGCATATCAATTGTTGATGGAAGGACCATTTGCTCCTTTCCTTCATTAATTATTTGGCATTTCTCTTCTAATTTTTCCATCAAATCATCAACATGCCTGAAAGATAAAATTTACAGTATGAACTTTAAGCACTCCTTGTTCATGATGAACAACAAAGAGAAATACACATCTATGCAGAAACAGTATGAACAAAGAAATATGTCTAGAATGACCTTTAGGCAAAAAATATATTCAAAAAATGTTCAGAAACACAACCCCCACGTAATTATAAATGAGAAAAACGAGAGAGTGAGAGTGTAAACAACACCTTTTTAATTGTTCTTTCTCTTCAAGGCAAACCTCTAGCTTTTTGCGAATTGTATCCATTTCTGCCTGGTTTTGTATAGCCTGAGGGATAAAATTTTATCAAGTCAGAGAGAATGTGAGACATGAACTAGTAAGTTGAATAAAGTCAAAATAACAGAGTACAAACAAGATTAATCTAGACCTGAATCTTGAGAAACTCATTTTCCTCCCTAAGCGAAGATTGCCATCGTGATTTTGGACTTGATTCCTAAAGACAAATATTAAAAAAATTAATTAGTTGAATAAATTTTATACACAGAATTTAGAATGCAAGCACAAAAAATTACAAACAAGTACAAATGTAAGATAATTAAACATTTGTATTTGTTTGTAATTTTTTTATCTTTCTACACATTGAATATCTAAATAATTACTTGGGCTCTTTATTCAATAACCTGCCATATGACAATGATGGACCAAGCTTCTAGAAGATCCACAATTTGATAATAGGGGGGGACTCAAATAATCAAACATGATTTGACAATGAAAAAAAAGATTAAGATTTTTCTTGTGGTCCGAGATTGACCTTCACCCTGACCATTTCTAATAGGTAGAAAGGTATGCAAAATGGTAAATGAAGAACATGAAGAAAGAAATAGAATGTAAAGTTTAAACTGCATTCCATGTCTACCACTACCAACTACCAGTTGAGCACCAGTATTATTCTTGTTAGATTTAAAACACAATAATTGTCACGGACCTCTTTTTCCATTTTCATGAGATTCAACATATTTCCACTAGAAAGCTTAATTCAGCAAAATTTAATGACAACAACAAACTGGTAAATTATGTTGAATTCAAAAACTTAATAAGTGGGTCATTGAAAAGTGACTGCAAATCTGAAAACCTGATGAATGGGCACAAAATCAAAATCAGATTCTAGCTTACGGGTCTGTTTGAACAAACTTATCCATAAACACTTCTATGAAAAGAAAATAAGAAGAAAAAATGAAAAAAGTTTTTCCATAAGCTAAAATTAGCTTATGTATGAAATAACTTGTACAAGCTCTCTCATATAGTTTTTTTTTTTTTTTAAATATGAGACAGTTTCTATAAGTTACCTTATGCATAAACTAATTTTAGTTTATGGAAAAGTTAATTTTAGTTTTTTTTTTCTTATTTTCTTCTTCTAAAAGTGCTTTTGGGTAAGCTAACTCAAATAGACCCTACATCTATATTAAAGTAAGCTATTGTGACATTCACTGCTTCAAACATGAACGTGAATCCAGGAAATTCTATGTCATTATTACCTGTTTGGAGATGAGATTACCATCATTATTTAAATCTTCCATCATTGAATCAGAATTTGTTTTCTAACATTCACAAAAGACAAAGAGGTCAAGATAGGAGTTTGCAGTGCCCTTTATTCTGGACACAAGAAAAAATTATTACAATAGAAACAGTGAAAACCTGAACCCTTACCAGATCTGTTTCATGCATAAATTTCCAATCTAATGCTTCCAACAACTGCACATATAAGTGGAAGAAAAAAACATCAATATGAAAAGGATTGACTGAAAAAATTACAAAGTACAAAAGTATCCCCTCATACCTTGTTTTCCAATACCATGATTTGTTCACTCATCTGCTCTCGTTCACCTTCCATACAAAATGACTTTAACCTGTCTTGAAGATATACATAAGCATTAACATGACATTATGGAAAACATGTAGATCGCAGAAATGTCATTGGTAATCAAGCTAGCAAAAATTTGCTGGAGAACTCAGACTGGTTGGTTGACTTGTTTCTCTTGAATTTGACAACATAAGGTTGTGTTTCTGGCTCAAATGAATCATATTTTCATATTTGTGGATATAATGGGCATGTATAGAAACCATATTTATTGTTCACACTGGAACATTTTATAAAGTAAACATGTCGTTTCCCAAGCTTTATTTTTATCATGAAATCAAAGTGAGTTACTTTTGCATGCAAAAAAGACACAAAAAAAGTTACAAAAATAAAAGGATTTTAGCTATATCAATAAAACATGCCTTCTAATTTCTTCTTTTAGCTGCAAGTTTTCCATAGCAAATCTAGTTGCTTCATTATTCCGATCCACCTGGGCCCGCAAGACCTCAAGTTCCTTCAAGTGCTCCTCTTTTTCTTTCAGCAAGTGTGTCTCTGCTGAGATCTTATTGGAAGCAACTGTTTCTAATCTTTTTATTCCAGCTTCTCGAAAACGTAGTCTCATCTTTAAACTTTGTATCTCGTCTTCTCTTTGTTTCACCTAAATCACCCCATATTTCAACCATTTAATTCATCACAAAAACACCAGGAACTACCAATATTGATAAAATCAAAGAAAGAGAGTGACTATAAATTAAAATGTTAAAAATACTGAAAATCTATACAAAAATACTAGAATGGAGCTCTACTAATTGATAGGTGTTTCTCATATAAATTGCTACTTGTAGGTCAAAAGCTTATGTATTCTATCCCGCATTAACCGATCATTCAAAACTAATAACAAACCAATAAGTAATATATGGCTTTTCAAAGATACCAGCTTCATGGACGCTTGAATTTCATCTCTTAGTGCCTGTAATTCCATCTCTTTGTCTTTTTCCCTTCTAAAGGCCCCAACAAGGGCAATGTCGTAGTCTTTTTTCTGCAAAAAGAGAAAGATGCTTATCAGTAAGCAAAGTTATCGGAGACTGAACGGTTTCTTAGACACAAAAAATAGACCTGAGATATCCTTTTAACAGAGTTTAATGGACTGAATGATCCTTGTACACCCTCCCACTTGAAGGATCCAGGAGAACCTGGAAAGCTGACTACTGAAATGTCATTATCTTGAATTTCTCCTCCACCAACTAGACCACGTAAATGGGATATTTCTTTCTGAAACCCCAAAAAAATTGCAGTACAGATCAGCTGATTTAGTAGATATCAAGGCAGAAATACAAGTTGTTGGAAGCTTTTCCATTTCCCTTTAAATGGTAGATGAAAAGTAAAAGTAAACTCTTGCTCAATATACTTTTCTAACAAGCAATTAAGTAATTATATACAAAGGCTCTAATTAAATCGATTAATCTTCTTATAAATTGATGATGGCATGAAATTCAAGTTGATGTAGCTATTTCTTCCATATGAAAAGTGAAAGCAAACTCTTGCTCACTGTCATACTTCTCTGGTAGGCAATTCAATAGGCATCTATAAAGGCATTAAATGACTCATAAAATGATGAACCACTAATATAACTAAATTAGTTAACCATTACCTTCCCTAGAAAATGTAAAAGAAAAAGGGCCGCCAAACATTTTCTATGTTCATAACATACGAGAAGAAAGGATAAATCAAAATTAGAATACCTTAAGTTGCTGAATTTGAATTCTCATGGCAATGACATCTCCAGACGCATCCTCATTTACAATTGCCTAGAGAAAAATATATAATTATTTAAATAGCAATTATTGGAAATGTCTACACAGATCACCCACATAACAAAACATTTTAGTAAGCTCTAATGAGTATGATTGATATGCTAAGATTGCTCTACAAAAGTTTCTAACTTTCTTTTGGATACTATTCATTAAGCTTTTTTAAATTAATAACAAACATAGAATAAAAAATTTCTATTAGTACTTTGGAATAATAGATGCACATCAATATATAAGCACAAAAAGTATGAAAAGACATACATTGTTCTTAATAAATTTGGCACGTTGTGCAAACTTCAATGTGCTTAATGTCTCTAGTGAACAACTGCAAAAGTTACCAAATGTCATTCAAATATAAAAGTAGTTAACCATACACAACACAGAAAAATGACAAATAAAAGAAATTGCAGCAAAATTCGTCAAGCAACATTGAGGTTAAAAATTCATTTATGACAACCAAGTATTGAAACTAGCTCTTTGTCAGTTTCCTCAAATTTTTAAAAGAAACTAAGGCCTCATGCAAAGATATTTAGTACAAGCATAGAAGAAGAAGGTTCACTGACCAAATGGAGGGACTTATATTTGCAATTATGATTGTTTTTGAATTTCCTCCAAGAGAATCCTGTAAAGAAAAAACGGAATATTGATCCAATTTAATTGATAATTTGACACTCCCTATTTAAAAAGAATTCAGACAAAATAACAAAACATTTCGGTAACATTCATTAATATAAATTATTAATTTTCTGGTTAAACACTTGCTAGATGTTTCAAAATACTATTAGGCGAGAATATCACAAGGATCATCCCATCAGAAGATTTTAAGTAACATAGTGACTAATATAATTGTGACTATTATAAATTATACATCAAAAATATCCTAAAGATCTTTATCAGGTGCTTAGACCTTATTATGCTTCATGCACATTTTCCAGTGCCACTTCCATAATTGATGTCTGTTGTCTAGGTAGGAAAAGTAACTACCAAGCATTAGCTTCTGACTGCATATAGCTGAATCTAGAGCCCCTTTACTGATAATTAATAGGTTTCTCTTATGTAATTTTTATTGCCAAAGAAACTTGCTATGGCAGAAATCAATATCTCTTAAATAGAAATTAGGTGTGTTAATTATTTCATAACCAGTTATTATTTACTACTTACTTGGTACTTGCAAAATTAGATAACAATTTTTGTAGTTCTAAGCCAATTCATATCCACAAACAGTTTTGCAAGCCAAATATTGTTGTTTTATAACACCAATATCAGTTGCCACAAATGTCCAGACACTGAAATGTAATTGGCAACTAGAATTAATCACCTAAGTAACATGAATTTAGAAAATATGAGTACTAACCTGAAGTAAAAAAGTAAGCTTGGAATCACGGTATGGAACATGGAGCGACTTCCCATTAGATATGCTTACTAGGTTCATGATCACAAGCCTGCAGGTACAATTTTATTATCACCTACAATGTTATTTTTTTTAAGATAATACCACAACTAAAACAACTAGTACGAGCTATTGTATATTAATATAATAGATGGTACTCAATATTCTCAATGAGGATAACCAACCCTAAGGTTGAAAGAGATTTGTTGATATTAGTAGCTTCCTTGAGGCGTTCCCCTTCAGCACCAGAACTCTTCTGCCTGTCATCAAAATGGATACATAATATCAAATTTAGAAGGAATAATATATTCTTCTATTTCTAAATTATGAGGTCATTAGACCTATATATACACGAGTCTGCTAACTATTTTAGGAAATATGGACAATTAATTCTAGGGAGACAAATCCCTATGATTGTGGGATTGTTCCTAAATACATAACCCTAATATTTATAGCAAGATACAATTGTGATACAAAATAAAAATATAGTAAGGATAAAATATAAAACTTCCTAAAATATATAACACGGTTTTGACATATAATATTATCTATATGAATGTTAAATGAGGTAAAATACTTAATATTTCTTTCTTTGCTCACCTAAATCATAAAAACAAAAATACACACTCTTAGAAATCAATTACCTCTCAGATCCAGCCAAATCAACAAGATTGAGTCGAGCATATCGAAAGTGAGTCACTCCTTGAGAATCCCACTAAAAAAATAGTTGAATTAAATTGTATAATGATATACTTGGAAAACATTAGAACAATTTAACATTTTTTTTTGCATGAAATAGAAGACAAGAACATCAATGTTGACTTACCTGACTCTCAATGATGCAAGTAAATACACTATGAGAACGACTGCTAGCACGATTCATGTTAGTGGCAGCTACCTTTCTGTTTGCAGCTCCCTAAATAACATTATTATTTTCAATCAGTGCCTATTAAGTATTAACTTATAAGTTGTACTGAAAAAAGGGTAAGGTTCTGCAAACACAAGTGAAAAATAATTAATTTCATATTTTGCCTATTTTTCCCTCAATTTGGAATTGAAAATGCTAGTTGCAACCACCAACTGGATATCTCTTTAAAAAAATATATCAATGCAATTAATGTTAAAAAAATCAAGAGCGAAGATGAAGTCATTACGTACCTGAATAAGTAGTTGAATGACTTCTCGAGCATAAGTAACTTCTATTTCCTTAAGATTTTCCACATAAACTCCTTTTTTACTGTCTTCTCTTAACTGCCACACATATGTATGATTTAAAATGCCTTTTGCAAATACACAGAAAAATAGTAGCTTATACTATATTTGTATATTATTTTTCTCAACTTTAGATGATGAACACCCAGAGACATGAAAATCAGTTTTGCTATTGATTAATGATTAGAGCTTTTGGGAACAAGCAAAAAGAAAAGATATCAAAGAAAAAAGGGGCATGATTTTACATTTGAAGTAATTTCTAAAATATTCAATGAATGAATAGTTAGCCTTACCTGCAAATTGTTAGATGATGGGTCCAAAAGATCAAGGATCTGCTCATTGTATATCTCCAAGAAAGAACATTTGCATGTAAATTTTAATTTTTCATCTCTTCGAGCCTCTTTTTCCTGGTGTATTACAGCAATAATAGATTATAGAGTATAATTAGAATTTTGCAAATATAAATATTCATGAATAATTATGCTGAAGAATAAATTTATCTTAAGTTATCATTGTCCAAATTTATGCAGTAGTTAACCAGTCGAATTTAAAATATGAATAAGTCAAAACCTCAAGTATTACACAACTGGAAAGGTAAACATTAGAATCCTGAGGAACACCTCTTGTAGGAACACTGATTCAAGATAACCAGTAACTTAACGAACATGGTAAAGTAAATTGCTTCATAACAATACAAGATATACTATAATCAATAAATGGTGTTAAGAAAATTGAAATAGATGAATATTGGATTCAATATTGAGTAGAGTGTGCAAATCAGTAATCACATGATACTTTGTTTGATGTGGAAGCCATGCATTAATCTAAGTTATAAATTCCTTAAATAACTATTGAGTATCTAATTCAATAATCCAATAATAAATTATACCTTTTGAATTCTAGAAAATAAGTGCTCGAAAATTCTTGGCGTCATCCCACAGTTGACACTGTGTCTTCTAGTTCCCCCCTCAATGTCACCAAGCATGGTGTGTGTCTTCCCACTTCCAGTCTATGAGCAAAACCAATTACTTTTAGTGACCACAAAAGTATTTCAATCTAATATCCTCAACAAGAAGAACAAGTCCAGATAAAACAGAACTTCCTATACAAAAAACTTTACAATCATTACTGTGATAGAATATACTGTAATAATACAAAGCAATGCTTGTTCACACTAAACTATGTTGACCTAATAAAACTAACTAGATCAAGTCCACAAGAGCAGCAGCAAAACATGACTCACTTGACCATAAGCAAACATGCAGCTGTTGTAGCCTTCCATGCAATTTTCTACCATCGGCAAACCAGCTACTTTAAAGAGCTTCTCCTGTCATATCAGTCAGGTGAAGTGTGAAACCCAAGCTTCAAATTTAAAAAATTATAAAAAAGACAAACAACAAAATTTGTAATTTGTACAATAATTCCAACAAAGAAAAATAAATCATAGAAACCACAATATGAAAGAAATTATCCAACAAAATTTACCTGGCTAACATTCTCGTCAGCAACAAGATCAAAAGTAAACCGCGACTCAGGATGCCCAGTCCAGGTAATTGTCTGACAACTCTCCTGCCTAACACACTTTCCATACCCTTGCACCGATATTTCAGAGTTGCTAAGAGGACGCATTCTAATTATAACCTAGCTCACAAAAGCAAACCATATCAAAATTCGCTTCAATCAAAACCTAATTAAAAACAGCTTTTAAACAATAATTGCAATTTCACTCCCAAACAAGTCCCGTCCCATGGTATACAGCAATACAGTCTAATTGTACAATTTCATTACTCAAAGAAAAAAAAAACAAAAATATACAAACAATTATAATCACAAATTTGGAGATTATCAAACAAAGGAAAAATGATTTAACCAGCATTACTCTCAAAATACTACAAAGCTTCAAATTGGATCTTGTGAACCTGTATTTGAGCAATGTACTGTGTTATACCTGTACATTGTGATCTTTCCAGAAGGAAGGATCCTCCGCGAATTCAAAGCTCTGAGATGACGAACCGGCGGCGCTACTTGGTCCAACCACACTTTCATCGTCCCAATCGCTTAGGTTTCGAACTATAGAGCTTTGCGAGAGAGTGTCTTTGACCGCGGATTTGAGAAGATCCGGAGTGTTCTGAACCAGCGAAAGCGATTCGGAGGGATGGTCGTGGAACCCGAACCTGCTCTTAATCGCACTTGCGGCCTCCGATAGGAACGGCATTGTGCTGTGAGCGGTGTCGATGGAGAATTTGTGGAAATGGACGGAGTAGAGTTTGTGAGAAAGGGAAGAAAGAAGAATAAGAGAGAGAGATTGGGATTGGAATTGAGAAAGTGAGGAGAAGCGAGGAGAGAGAAGAAGATTCGGTGATCGAACGGTGGATATGGATTTAAATTCAAAATACGACCGTTTGTTTGAGATCCGCGTTTCAAATTTTCGAAGATGGAGCCAAGAGAGCCTGTTCCTTCAATTATTTTATTTCTTTCTTTACTCTTTAGTTTCTACAGAGCGGGTGCTTTTTGTTGAGTAAATTAAGTTAATCATCTTCCTTTTGCTTTGTCTTTTTATTGGTTAAATTAGAATTTTGATCTTTTATTTATATCTAGGTTTTAATTTCTTCGTTTATATTTAAAAAGTTTTATTTTTATTTTTTAAATTTTTTCGCTGTACTAAATTAATCCTTCTATAAATTATTAATATTATTTTAATCAACATGATGACAAACTAAAAAAGATGTCATGTAAGTTAAAATTTATTACTTTAGTATTAAAAACTAAAAAAAATTACAAAGTGTATGTTTTTGTTAACGTTTGAGTTAACCGTATTTTTTTTTTTTCAGCATCCTCTTCGTTACTGACTGATGTATTAAAGTGTACACAAATTCACACTACCACGATTTCAACGACAATACAAGGATAGTTAAATTTAGTCTAACAAACACATTGAGATTAAAGTTTGGCTTTTTTAATTTTAAAAAATCAAATTAAAATTTAAAATATAGATAAACTATTAAAATTCTAATTTAGTATATTAATTGAAAAAAAACACACCAGCCTCGACTCAAATAAAAAAAAATTATAAAAGGTAATGAAATTTAGTATGATTTTTAATTTTTTATGTAGATAAACTTATTTATTGTAATGATTTATTATAAATAAATTAGAATTAGAAAATAGAAAAAGTATTAAAAGCAAATAAAAAAAGTTTGATCATTGTCGAAAGGAAAAATTATAGGAAAACTTTATTATTATCTCAATACTATCAAATTTTATGTTTTTAATTACTCTTCTTCGAAACTTTAGAATAGAGAATAAAGTCTCAAACATCGTTTTGACATTCTACAATAATTTTTTTTTTTTTTTACATTTTTAGGTTTTGAAGCTGATAATGAAAAATTAAAATTAAAATTACATGAATTCGTTAATGTTAAAATATGTAACGTGTATTAATCAAAGGTAATTCTTTAAAATAATATATGTAACAATAATAAAAAAGAAATATTTTTGTTTTGTCCACGATTTTTTTTAGATTTTCCTATTTTTTAATTAATTCTCATTAATTTGTTTTAGATGCATTCTAAGCTACATCACCTAATCATATGATCTATGGTGTAATACATTTTATTTTTACATAATTACTTATTATTTTTAAAGACGATATAATGATTTTAAGGTCCTTTTAAAATATAAATAATTTTTTAATTTTACATAACATCACTCACGGCTTTATTGTATTTTTAAAAGTAATACTAACACCGATATCTTTTCTAATACTATTAGGCTGACAGTAATGTGAATCACTTTTTCAAAAATAATTTAATTTATACCTCTAATTTTAATGTCTTTATTATTTAGGATTATTTACTTTAAGCATAAATTTAACAAATATCAATATTTTTTACTTGTGTTAATTTGTTAAAACAATAACAAATATTCAATTTATATTTGTAAAACTTAATTTGTATACCTAAATTCTTATCATCATTGAAATCTAAAAAATTGGGTTATTGAGAAGAAAATGTGAGATTTAATGGTTGTGTTTTGATATATAACTGTAATATTGTTGCTTGTTAGAGGCGGGTGATGAAGTAGTCACACACAAGTTTGATGTTGTGGTCCTTATCAAGAGGTTGAGGATTACGTTTAAAAGATAACCTCTTTAGTAATTTTCTACAACATAAAATGAGAAACTAACCATGATAGTGACAATATTGTTGCCATTAAAAATGGATAAAAGGTTAGGTTGTGAAGAAAAAAAAGCAATTGAGGTTAAATCAACATAGTAATGTCATTTATGGATGAGCAAAGGTTGGGTTACAAGGATTTTGTGTTAGAAAATAATAACAATCTAAACTAAAATTCAATAATGAATTGAATAACATAACCTATTGGCCTTGTTTGTGATTATTCCAATGTGAGTTTTTCTTCATTTGTGTCTTCATTATTTTTTGTTTTTTTTTTTCATTTTCTAATTAAACAAGTGTGAAAAGTATGTCAACTCTTATTTGATGACTTTGTTTCTTTACCATTGCTTGGTTGTAAAAATTCGTGTCATTACTCTTCCTTTCTCCTTCATCAATGAAGCAATAGATTTTCTTAAGGAGGGTGGAAAAGAAATATAGGTTTTGAACATCATTTTAGAACTTCAAATTGTGTTTTCTCTTTGTTATGTTGAGTTCATGCATGAAATGTATGCAATAAATTGGAAGAACATAGGCGAAAGGGTACGATGAGAGATAAAAGGGTAAGGAATAAGAAATAAAGTGTGGTGTAAGTTATCATATGGTTGCCAATGTAGTCATCAGATGTCAATGAGTTGTCGTGGAATCTAAAGGTGTGAATGAATTTACAAATTTTGAATGGTTGCTAGAAGAATGTATAAATAGGCAAAATAATAAATGTGTAAGAAATTTTGAATGATTGCGATAAATATATTGACTCTTGTTCAATGGCTCTATTTCTTTACCATTGTTTTATTGTAGAACTTCATGTCATTGCTCTTCCTCTATCCTATGTGTTTTTAATATTTTTTACAAATAGAATTTATAATTTAGACTTAATACTAATTTTTATGCATATAAAATAAAATTTTTTGAAACATTAAATTTTTTGCTCAAACAGTAATTATTTATGGTATTTTAAAAAAATATGTATTTATTACATATCATACTTCATTATTGTAATTATAATTATAATTAGTATTATTATTAAAAACATTTGAATTTTGTGCCATTAAATGCTAATTGAAAATAGATAATTAATTTTAAAATTAAAAGTCATTGAATTATAAAAGATGTTATTGTTTACAAAAATATTAAAAGATATTTAAAATATACTTGTCTTAAGACATTTATACTTGCCAATTGATTTTCGTTGAAATCTTGCCTCATTTTGTTATAAAGATATCTAAAGATCCTTTTACTGAACTTTGGATCTTCAATTTCTATTTTCATTGAGTCATGGGTTTAAAGACATTTGAGATTTTTTAAGCAAATTGTGATAAACATAAAGTATAAATCATTTTTTAATTTCTTCCAATTTGTTTATTTTATTCTTTGGTCATGTCTTAGGATAGAATGAAATAGCATGCTAATTGATGTGAAAATCTTATGATTGATTTTTGGGAGTGGATGAACTTTTTTATTTCTTGAAAATAAGAACTTTCATTTTTTGTATTTATTTTAGCTTAATATGAGTAAAATGACAAGAGGATTAAAACAAAAATAAGAAACTAATGAATCGTTTCTATGAATTTTATGAAAAAAAAATTACCTATTTATAGCTATACATGCTTATGTTTATTAAAATTATTCTATCAATCTAACCCTCAAAATATCTTCTAATTGTTTAATGGGTGTGTGTTGTGTTATTCTTTTTAGAGAGGGAAAATGACCTTAAAATTTGTAGCGCATTTATTTTTTGTGACATTTATTTTTTTGAGGCTTCAACCTTTTAATTTTTGAGTATATTTTTGAAAAATATGTTTGAAGAGTTTAAGAAGAGATCTTGCACACGTTTAAGCATTTGTGGTCTTGCATATTGCAGTATGTATGATGAGTTTGTATTTGCGTTTCTATAAGGCACCTATTTTTGTAATAATTTAGTTATCTATTTAAGCATGATACAATAGTCAATCTCATATAAAAGTTGTTGGGGATGCATACTAAGGATATTCTGTTAAAGCATAAATTTTTAATAAGGTGTTTTGATTGGAAATAAATAACATACTAAAAAATTCATAATATTTATACATCCACATGACTTATCTTTTATTCACTAGAAACATGATTTTGATTTTTCAATCACTATAAATCCTCTATTTAAAGCATCACAAATTAGTCATTGGTTATTACATATTTTTAAATATACCTAAATTATGTTAGTTTTATTATAATCTTAACATGTTTCATATTAAGACGTCTATGTCTGTTCCTTTTTAATAAATAATAATAAAAAATTGTGATAATATTATTAATCATATTACACATTATTTAAAGACATATTATAACTTTTTTAATCATATTTATCAATAAAATAATTTATTAACTATTATTCTCACAAAGTAATTCACATAATACTTAAATTTAATCTTATATTATACATAACAATACTAAAAATATTACCACTTGAGTAAAAAAAACATTTGGATGATATTACATAAATATACATTTCTAGAATAGAACAATCATATATAAACTTAAGATAAAATGCTTCATATATAGATTACATCTCAACTTTTTAGAGGTAACATATTTAATTCTAAATTATTTATATTATTCTTTATTTACACTAACTATATATATTTACTAATCATATTCTTCAACATATACCTAAGTTGAGACCTGTGGAACATAGATAACTTTACTAGTAATTCAAAACAAAATTAGGAGGGAATTAAATTAGGTCATTTCTTTTCTATTACCAAACAAAGGCGAAAACCGTTAGCCCTAATCCAACGACTGCCCAAAGAAATAGGGTTCTGATGTCCGCCCGTATCCAATCTCCGACGAAAGTTTTCTTCGTGGGCTCTAACTACGACCAGCTTGAACGGGCCTAGGCCCGTGCAGCTAGCGCCGCCGCCATCTTCCGCAAGTCCCTCACCGCGAACTTCCACCCCCGACCACCTCATTCCCACTCCTGTCTGAACAAACACCAGATTCCCAATTTGTTCCAACATCTGCCATTGATAATGACGTGTTTATATGGCGGAATTTTCACCTTCTACCCTATTCCAACATCTGCCATTGATAATACTAACTGGTAGTACAAAAAATTGATCGAAGGATTAATTTGGTTTAGTAGTTACGCTTTAAGGGGTTGAAATGAAAATTTTCAAATTCGAGAGACTAAACTAAAACAAAAAATTTTAGACGAGGACCAAAATGATATTTGGCCTAGAATGATAAGAGAATAATATCATCTTCCTGCGGGCACTGCCTGATTTTATGGGTTTTGGTTTCTTGAATTGTGGCTTTTTTTGGGTACATTTATGTGATTATCTGATGATATGATGTTCTTTATGTACAGTTTCTTGCAATGATGGCATCTATAATAATTCTAAAAGCTTGCTTTGGAAATCCATTTTTAATTAGATATAATAATTTTTCTTAAAGATATCTCCCGAAGCTGTGAAAAATGTTATTATTTTTCTATATTAAGTTAACATTTTGAATTAAGCTATTGTTTATATTTTAACACATGCACAAGGACTTGCAAGTGTAAATATACAATCAATGAGACATCTGTGACACTAAAAGCAGATTCTTGTATACATTCGATCTTTATTTTATTTGATTTTATTTGGACAGGTAAGCTGTACTCTGGAGGCTGGAGTCAAAATTTATTCCTTAATGATGAATTCGGTGTATTTTGAGGCATAAAAAGTCCTTGCTAGAATTAATAGAGCAGGCCAAGATACTGTGGAAGGCTAAAATAATTACCCTCTTATCAAACCTAGTATATTCTAAACTTTTTGCGCCTTTTATAACAATATGCCTTGTCCTTTCGTTTGCAGATGGTGGCCATGAGGATTGTTTTCTTCCTTAATTGCACAATAAGTTATATAATTTTACTTAATGTTTGGTATCTTAAGAATGTCTGAACTTTGAATGGTCGCAGTATACACTTTGCATTACATAACTGTTGGTATTTTAACTTTTTATTCTTGAATAGTTTCTAATGCACGGCGTTATAGTGTTCAGACACTACTTTAGTGAGTGTTAATGCCGAAAGCAGACAATCAAGCAGGAAGGAGGTTGACAAAAAGGTCGATTCTCTGGATCTTTGGATTGAAATCATACATAACTGTTGGTATTTTAACTTTTTATTCTTGAATAGTTTCTAATGCACGGTGTTATAGTGTTCAGACACTACTTTAGTGAGTGTTAAAGCCGAAAGCAGACAATCAAGCAGGAAGGAGGTTGACAAAAAGGTCGATTCTCTGGATCTTTGGGTTGAAATCATACATTTTGCTAAGTTCTAAGATGTGTTTGTCCATGCAGTTGTCGTCTTTGTCAACATTAGAATCGTCCTTTCAGGTTCTTAATGTAAAGAAGTTTGACGGTGATCTCGAATGTCTTTCTATTTTTGTTACTCGTTTGGCATGTGGGATAGAGATTGTGCTGACAATGTATTTGCTTTTTCAGTTGCATTTGCTGTGGATCCACTTTATCGCCAGACATCAGCACAATTTGATGAAGGTGGAGCCAAAGGCCTTTTGATGAATAATCTAAGTGTATATATGGTAAATGTACGGTGCTCTTTGATTCACTAGAAGTGCCAGGGAGGTGCATAACCAGTGAAAATGAACATGATATTTCAGATACAATTGATCTTTCTTTCACTAGAGGTATACTGATCTTTTAAATGGTGTGGTAAACTGTAACATTACATCTGCAAAAATTCTATATGGATCAGGGACTTAGTTGTCTTTACTGCTGTATAGATTGTGTTGAACAGGTGATATTGGGCATGAATACAAAGGATGAAATCTCTCCAACTCTCAGGGTGATAGTAAATCAATTTGACGAAAATAATAGAAGGCTTTCTGATTTTCAATCTTCTGGTGAGAAATCAGCTGAAGAGTTTGATGCAGGTATTGATCGTGAACTTGCCAATGTTAAAGAATACGCAAACTTCCCATCCTGGAGCAATGATCATGATAGCCAAGCATTTGCTGCTGAATGGGGCTCCGGTGATGCAGACCTAACTTTTCCAAGATACCATCAGGTATTGTAGTGTTTCAACCATACAACATCAATGCCTGTCTCGGAAGATATTTTAAAATTATTTTTTTGTTATTATATGAAAGTATTTGATGGGCTTTATATAACATTGTAGAAAAACGAACCTTTTCATTCCCAAGATCCTGATATAGATGACATATTTAAAAATGTTGATGGGTATTTATTTTTGAGTCTGGGTTTTAGTTCAAAGAACAATGCTTTTAAAAAAAAGGTGAATTTGCAGGTGTCAGGAGAACAATGCAATAACTATGAATCATTCCCTTCCTGGGATAATGGAATTGTTTGTGATGATGTTACTGGTGTACTTAGTGACATGGATGATTCTAGCACACTTATTTCTCAGTCTCATCAGGTGGGTTTACAGTCTTTTTTTGAACAATTTACACTGTTGCTTTTGATATATGATTATTTATTGTATGATTATATCATAATTCATACATGCAGGTGAAAGGATAATATCTTTCACGAGTTCTATTCCTCTATAATTTTAATTTCAACACATAATTTTACCAAAAATTATTGCAATTAGAGCATAAGTAAGATTATTTCCAAATAACCCAGATCAATAAAATTAAAGTCCAGTACGACAAAACATCCAAACAAGTCAATGTTCAGGCTCTGAAAATAACATTATGGGACCATATTCAAGAATCTATTCAATTTCCGTTACAGGTATGCTAAGATATCACAAATTTTTAAAAGGCTTTGCCTGGTACTGTATATTCCTTGTCTAGTTTTAAACTTTCAATATCATTCTCTTTCGAACCTTCCCTTACTAAAATAAAATGCTTGCTGCAGTGGGTTTCTTCCATACAGTGTTATGTCAACTTTTTTCATTACTCTTAAATTGTTAATGCTGAATGATTTTGCCTAACTATTCTATGTGCATATATGATAATTTTTTTTCTGTGTTCTTTGAAGAAGAGTGATAAGTTCTAATTCTTTAATTTGCTTAAAGGGTCAAAAGGAAATGGTATCTTTCAGGCATATGTTGACCAACTTTCCTAGTAAATGCAATGCTGCTAAAACTACTAGTGATATATCTCCACATTTGTGTTTCATATGTCTATTGCATTTGGCTAATGAGAAAGGGTTGAGCATCCAAAACTGCCCTAACTTGGATGATCTAGACATATGCCTACCTGATGATGGTGCCACTATCACCGGAACAGTTTAGATACCACTTCATTCAATTATATCATCACTTCAAGAAAAGGAAAATATTTTGATAAGTCTTTATGTACAGTTCGCTTGTTTGCTCTGATGCTTTTATTGTTTGCAGAAAATACTATATTTTCTCTTTTTGGATCATACGCAAGATCTAGTTAGATAATTGGAAGATTGTAAATAGAAGGGTTTTGGATGTGAAACATTGATAGAATATAAGTGAATTTGAATTATGTTCTAAAAGTACTTATAAGAAGAAAAAATAATAATAAAATAAATTAAGAAGGTAAAATAAATGAAACGTTTCTTTATGTTAAAATCAACTTTAAGTACCTCAATTTATAGAGATGTTGTATCAACAAATTTCTAAGCAAATTGAGACGTTTTGATTAATTTTACTTTGTGATAGAATTTTAATTCGACGTTAAATAGAGGGAGTTTTTGGTTATTTATGGAAAAGTGTGAAATGTATCTTTCAATGAGAAAAAAAAAAGTGTTAAGAATCTCTAATTAAATGAGTGAGAAATTTAATTTTTAAGTTAGAGATTATAATCTATAGTATATTAATAGGTTATTTTTTGGATTTTTTTAATTTTAAAAAATTAAACAAAATTAGCAACAACTCATTTTTATTTTGTTCTAAGGAATTTTAATTTAGATGATTGAGTAAGTACGTGAATTATTATAAATCTTTAACATATGTTTTGTATTTTCAAGGTTTAAAACAAAATCTCATTCTATTTTTTTAAGTTTTTTTTAGCTGTTTCTCATAAATTTTTTGGTTAAAACGATCTATAATGGTTTTAAAATTATTTTAATGTTAAAATTGATATCTAAACTACTGTAATAATTTTTCAAATAGCAAAATGGTATTGTGAAGTCAATGGAGTTTTTAAATATCTAAATTATCTGTTTTACATGATGCTTCAAAGAAAAACTTTACCTGCATTCAATTGGGGTAATAAGCACGAAAACACGCAAAAAAAAGGGTAACAAAAAATTGCAAGTGTCCTTCGGGGACGTAGTAATTTTTCTATATGAGAGTTCAGAATAGATTAGTGTACAATCATGTATAAATGGTTTAAATTAAATTACATTTTACAAATTACAATTTTTTTAAAGCTTATGAATTATTTAGTTTAGTGTTCATCATTTATGATAAAATTTATACGCAGTAATTGATACTTTGCATAATACTTTTCTAGATTAATATAATAATACAATTTTGAATGTAAATTACACTTACGAGCAAATTTTAATATATAGAAGTTATGTGAAAAAATAATAACCAATGTCACTAAGCATATGCATTTTTCTATTTTGTTTGTTTGTTAAAGTTATTTTCTATTAATGATAATCTTGTTTGAAACATAACTAAATACTAAATATACAATTCTTTTAACAAGAATTTAAATAACGATTTATCATGTGAAAAATTAATCTCTTTCATTATACTCAATTTTTGTTGATAACATAAAAGATACACAAAAACTAAATCAATTAAAATATTAAGCTTAAATGGCATAAAATATATTAAGGGAGTTTACATAAAAAAATGACATAGAAATATCATAGAGGCTAACACCTAAATTAATGAAAAGTTGTATGGATTAATAGCACGTATAAATGAACGGAACTTATTGCATTTTAATTTGATCATATTATATGATATTTCATTTTATTATTTATTATCATTATTACATTTTAAAGGATTGAATTCAATTGTATGATAAACTTATAAGTAAAATTCATTTAAAAAACTAGAAGCAAAAAAATATTATTAATATAATTTTATATAACAATAATAAATTAAAGTTAAACATATTTTAACAATTTTTCAAAAGCATAATATCTTTATTAATTTCAAAATAATTTGAATACATACTCATAATTTATATTCGAAAACTTAAGTAATTAAACTTTAAAGTTGATCAAAGTAGCTTTTAGGTTACAATGCCTTACAAGCACACTCTTGGAGAGATTACATGTAATATAGTAAGAAAAAAGAGCAAAAATGTGAAATTTATTTATTGATATGATAAAAAAAATACATATTTAATATTGTAAAATACTCTTTCAGTTTCAAAATGGTCGTAGTATTAATATTTGATTTTTTTAAATATAATCAATATTCCCATTTTAAAAAAAATACTAAAACATCTATTTTAATTTTATCCTTATTAAATATTTTTAAAAAATATTTAATAATATATTTATTAAAATTAAAAAATAAAAATATTTTAATAAAATTCTTCTTTAATAAAGACTAACTTATACATGTTAATAAAATTGATAAATTTAGATATTAATATTAAATATCTATAATTATAACTTTTTAAAAAATTTATCTTTAACATTATTAGAATTAATTATAATTATTTTATTTAATGAGAATTTATCTAATTTCTTATATTTTTGTTGAAAAAACAATTTAGACTAATATTCAATTGCTTTTA
Source organism: Pachyrhizus erosus (assembly GCA_026544285.1). NCBI lineage: Eukaryota > Viridiplantae > Streptophyta > Magnoliopsida > Fabales > Fabaceae > Pachyrhizus > Pachyrhizus erosus. The sequence goes on from JAMLFT010001677.1 coordinate 25,992, forward strand.
TTATGAATTAAAATAAATAAAAATATTTTAATTAAAAAAACTAATATATAAGATAGATAAAATAAATTCTTGTAAAGAATAAAATTTTAAAACAATGAGATAAAAAAATATTAAAAATAATTTATACATGCACTCTATCAAGATAAAAGTTTATTATATTTGCATTTCTTGTCTATAGAGATTTTTTTAATTTTTAAAATTTAGTTACATAAACATTTTTATACAGTTATACAGAATTTATTTTGTCACATACATTTTTAATAATTTTTTTTTTTGACAATTTTATCTTCTATAAATTAAAAAAATAAATTATGCTTACATCTTTTATTAATATTAATTATTGTTTATATCTAACAACAATGATAAACAAGGAAATATAATTTGATGGTGATATTATAAGGTGACATTTTGGCATGACAGAGAAGAGAAATATTAAGGTGACATTTTGGCATGACACTTAACGTGACTGACGTCTAACTTGTACGTTACACGACGTGTCGTAGACAAAGGCAAAAGAGTAGATGCCAAAATAAGGGTTGCCCCAGTGATCCCACTCCTACCACAAGGTCTGTCAGATTCATCCAGTTTCAATTATTCACAATTGGAATTGAAATGGATAGCAAATGAGAAATAAATCAAATCCAAAAAATATTGGACAATATATAATAATAATAATATCTCATTATCTCCTCATTTTTTCCAATCACATATTCACATAAAGCACAATCCTCACCACCTAACACATTCGTTCTCCTCCTCCGCCATGTCATTGCCGCCTCCGTCGCTGGTAACGGCGGCGACTTCGACGGAGCTTCCGATCCGGCAGATTCCGGGAAGCTACGGCTTCCCGTTGCTGGGCCCCATGTCAGATCGGCTCGACTATTTCTGGTTCCAGAAGCCGGAGAGCTTCTTCAGAAAGCGAATGGAGAAGTACAAGAGCACCGTGTTCCGTACCAATGTTCCTCCCTCGTTCCCCTTCTTCGTCAACGTTAATCCCAACGTAATCGCAGTTCTCGATGTCAAATCCTTCTCCCACCTCTTCGACATGGACCTCGTCGACAAGAAGGATGTTCTGGTCGGAGATTTTGTCCCCAGCGTCGCCTTCACCGGAAACATCAGAGTCGGCGTTTACCAGGACACCACCGAACCTCAACATTCCAAGGTACACTTCTTCATTTATTAATTAGGTGAAGATCGATGAAATTGAAGTTTAATTCGGTCACTGATTGTTTGTTAGCTAGGAAAACCCTGTTTTCACTGTAGAGAACTGATAATAAAGGTGAGGAAATATAACTTAAACGTCCACCATAGGTTTTTCTGTTTTTGTTTTATGTGTGCGGTGATTGAGAATTTAGGAAAGATGCAGAAATATGTACATGCTTTCAGCACAGGTACTACTGGGTTGTTCGCGACGAATATAAAAATTATATTTGGTTCAGTTTTTGAACATAATATTAAAATTCAAACTAAATTAAATTATTTTTTTACGATTTGATTTATGATTTTTAATATTTTAAATTTTATTAATTTTTTTTAAAAAATGTTTTTAGTTTAATTAAAAAGTTAACGTAATATAAATTTTAATAATTAATTAAATCATAATTAATACTTGACATTAATATTAATATTTACATAATGATAACAAATAAAAAACAAAATATTATACTTTATAATAATTATATTTTAAAATTTTATAAAAAAATATTTATTTAACGACATTTACTGTTTATTAAAGAAGTTAAAATTTTTTCATAATATATTTATTTTTTCATAATATATAATTAATCAAATAAAATTGAAAAATATAATATTTTAAATATATAAGAATTAAAACATATTTTTTATTCATAATAAATTATAATTTTAAAAGAAATTTCTTAGATCCCTTGAATTCTCCTAACTTGGTTTTCTTTTATTTTAAAAAAATAAAATTATAAAAATATATGTGAATGTGTATAAAATCGTTAATAATAATAAAAAAATATTACTTTATAAGATTGTTTTGAATCAGTTTTAAAAATATGAATTGTAAATTAAACTGAATCAATCAATTTGAGGATAAAATCATTTAAATAAATCCATAAAAAATTGATTTAATTTAGTTTTAAGTTTTTTTAGTAATTTTGAATTTTTATTTTAGATTGATTTAAATTTGAACATATGGTAGGGATTAGAAAAGTGTGACGTCGTTTTCAAAATGTGGTTTCATCGAGTTATGATACAATACCTCTAGCTGGTTACCTGGATTATTATTATGTGGTGTGCAATGAAGCAGACTCTTAGGTATATAGTTCGAACATAAAGTACAAAGAAAGAAAAAAAGGAAGGAAAAGTTGCACTCCCCTTCTTCCAACAGGATAAAACGTAAATAGAGTTTCATAGTCAATTAGAATTAAAGTTTCATCTCCATCATTTTCATAATTCTTCAATACAAGCTTTTATTAGGTAGACTATCGAAGTAAAACTCTAATTGTGATTGTTGAACTACACATACAACACTTAAAAAATTGTATTTAAATTTTGTTCTTTCCCAAATGATCCAATGCTCTTGTATTTAGGAAACACTCACCTCTCATAAATAGCATTAGAGAAGGGGTGTATGTGTGATTTTATTAAATAAAATAAAGTGTGTAACTTTATTAAATTAGAAGAGATGTGAGTGTTGTTTAATAAAGACTTTCGAAGAAATGAGTGTAATATTCCTAAAGTAAAAAGCTTAGTTTCGGCGAATTGATGGACATAAAACTCTTGAAGCTATGAGTGAATAATTAGCAATAAGATTGAAATCTATTTGTCTAATTGATTTATGGTGCATGCAGGTGAAGAACTACATCACGGATATCCTGAAACGGAGCTCGGGAACATGGGTAGGGGAACTAGTGTCGAACCTAGACATAATGTGGGAGGAGATCGAAGCAATACTCTCCAAATCCTCATCTGTTTCGTACTTCTTTCCGCTGCAACAATTTCTCTTCAGCTTCCTCTGCAAAGTGATTGCTGGTGCAGACCCTTCCCGTGACCCAAAAATCGCGGAGTCAGGCTATACCATGCTTAATAGTTGGCTCGCTCTGCAGCTCCTCCCCACAGTCAGCGTCGGCATCCTCCAACCCCTCGAAGAAATCTTCCTCCATTCCTTCGCCTACCCTTTCTTCCTCGTCAGTGGAAACTACAACAGCCTCTACAACTTCGTCAAGCAACAAGGTCATACTCATATCCTACTTCTATTACTACTATGTTTTTTTTTTAATTAATGTTACATATTTAATAAATGATACTCTACTGTTTATCAATTCGGTTTAATAAATAATCCTACACCTATTTTTTGTCAGAAAATAAATTTAAAA
>JAMLFT010001678.1:0-29331 GCA_026544285.1 Pachyrhizus erosus
CTTGATATATGTTGACATTAATATTTTAATATTTTTTTAATAAAATTTAACTATAGAAATTAAAAATAAAAAAAATTATAAAAATGATTGCAAAAAAAATATTACAAAAATATAAATTATAGGGTGGAAAAACTTAATTAAGCTAAGAATATATAGACTGTAAAGATAGGGAACTTAATTGATTACTTGAAATTGAAACAAACAAAAAGCATGCCTGGAATCGCATCCATTCCTTGCTTAGATGGAAAACTATATAGACTAGTTAGATGCAAAGACCACTTGACAAGTAACTAGAATAATAAAATAACCGCGAGCTTCTATCAGTTTCCAAATTCTATTTTCTAGGCCATGGCATCACTACCTCAAATGTCTGCCATGTTAGGAGCTTACACGACCTCCAACAAGATTATCAATGCACGACCATCATGCATTGCCCAATTAAACAACAACAACAACAACAAGAGTACTCATTTCAACAACTTAGTTGCCAATCACCAAATTGCCAATGCTACGTTGTTTCCATTGGCATTGGTAGGACTAAAGAAGCCCGTAATAGAGTTATTATGGAAAAAGTGCCAAAATGAAAAATGGAAAGCACGGGCCAGGGAAAATCCTTATGAGTTTCTGCCACATTCACTTATAAAGACCGCTGTAGAAGAATTCTACCACGCCTTCAATGAAAAAGATATTGAACAATTGGGGGAATTAATTTCAGATGACTGTGAGTACCAGGATTACCTCTTCTACAGTCCCTGCAAAGGCAAGGTTTGTTTCACCACTTTCTTTTCTTATTCTTCCCTTTACCCAACATTAAATACGGGAATGCTAGCTCATTTGGTTAAAAAAAGAAATTTAAATTATATAGTACTTAACAAAAATATTTAACAGAGTATGTTATATGTTTCTTACTTAGTGTTTTTTATATAGTATTCATTAATAACACCCTAATAAGTGAATGAATTAATGATATCAAGATGAAGCAAATTCAGGAATTCACGCAGCAACAATTCTAGTTAGCTGATGGTTTTGTAAGAAATGGAAAGCAGGTTAACTTCTAAGATCCGAATTGAAATTTTATATTTAACACTAATGAAGACAATTGTGTGTAGATTAGAGCCTATACTTAATGGAATGCTTAGAATGTATTTGGTGATTGTTTCCGTCAATAAACATGGTGAAATTTTCATTCAGGATAAAGTCATAGAATTTTGGGAGAGCGTGATGGAAGCGATGGGTCCAAATATAAAAGTTTCTGTGAGAGATATCAACGTGAAAAATGTCGGAGAGGAAGAAGTCAAGGAGGGCAAACTTATTATGGCTACTGTGTTGTGGCATTTGGGTACGTGACTTCTACACTCACTCAATTTTCTATATATATTATTTTGGGTCAAGTTCACCCATTTCAGCGTTCAGGGTTGTTTCAAACTATCCAGATCTTGGATCCAATCAAGATCTCAAATAACAGCCCAATACTGTGTTCAAGTGGCCCAACAGTAAAGCCTTCAACCTCTATAGCCTTCCGTGAGACTATCACTTTACTTGTTCTTACCGTTTCCTATTGGAAATTGGGTTCATCATAAATACCAGTTCGGCTAAATCCAGAGATAATTTTTTGAATCTGGTTAGAAATTTCTAAAAATAAATAGTATTTCAAATTACACAAATGTTACGAACATAATCTTTTAAATACTTCTTTTATCTCTGTTTACAAGATTAAATTATTTAATTTATCAATATTAAAAAATATAATTAATTTAATTGAGAACAATAAATTTATTTTAAATTTATATTTTTTTAAAAAAATACTATTATCATTAATAATTTTTTTTCTCTTCTAAATGTATGTCAAAATAAATTTTTTTTTATTTAATTAAAAATATTTTAATCTAAAATAATTAATGCATAAAATAATATGAATTGAGTCTTATATAAAATTTAATATTTTAAAATTATCTGTTTGTTTATATAATATTAAGTGTAAATTGTATTATATATTAATATTAAAATATATCTAATTAAATAAAAGAGATTATATTGACAAACATTTAAAAAAGAGAAAATATTATTAATGATAATTTTATTTTTACAAATTTATATAAATTTAAGATAAATTTATTATTAACTATTTTTTAAAATTTTGATAAATTAAGTAATTAAGTTTAAGAACATATAAAATATTTACTTTTCTTAATCTGTGTGAAAAAATTATAAATATCAATCATTTTCATATCAAAGAAATACATTCTTTATTATTTACCTAATTTATTAAAAATCATAAATTTTGACAAAATATCACATTTTGTTTATAAGTCTCTCTTCTATTTTATAATTTTTAATAAATTTTAATAAATAATGAAGTATGTACTAAAAAGAGTGTGGATTAGAAAATGTGTTACTATTACTTCTCTTCAAATTAATAACACTAAAGAAGTAAATCTAATATGTGCTATGTGGATCTTCATTTTTAATATACCATAAAAATTGGGAGAGTTTAGATTTATATTCTTCATATATCTACGATTTATTAAATGCTTATATTTTATAAAATTATAAATAATTAATATTAATCAATAACTACTAATTCCTTTTAATGTACTTACGACTAAAACTTAAAAATGGAAAAAGAATATCAGCACGTATAAATGAGTGTTTACTAAACTAAATAATAGCATTATTATTAACACTTCATTTTTGAGAAAACAAAAAAGAATGGGGAGAGTAGGTTATTATATAAAGGTCATATAACAAACTATAAGCCTCAAAGGACATAATTTATCTAAATACATGACCTATTCATGAAAGTCTTATCATTGAAAGTCTTATTGATGAAGTACATCCACATAGCTTTAGTTTTGATATGTAATCCTTGCATCATTCTAGGATAAAATATACTCATTGTACTCTTTATTGTTGCTGGTCAAACATATCGAACCAGTGGCTATAATAGCTTTGATTGGATATGTGTGATCAAAGAATATGCTCACATTCTTTGCAGAGTGGGGGGCAGACAAAAGGAAACTACCCTTCACAAAGGGATGCAGATTCTTTTTGTTTAAAGAAGATGAAGGAAGATTGATTATTAGGTATTTGACATAATATTATTTCTCAGTACTTAACCCTAAGCTTGATCATTAAAATCCAGAATTTCTAAACATGTTAATTTTTTATAAGTAATTATTACTTTTTTAAAACGGCAAACATGATTGTGTGTGACTATGTACAGCAAGATAACTGGCATGGAGGAATTTCCACTAAAACCTGGTGAACTAGTATTGGTATGTTCCCCATTCAATATTTTTGTTCTTTTATTTTATTTTTTATAATGACAGACCTAAGTCCTTATTGAACTATCTTAATCCTTCACCACTCCTTTTATTTATTGTAACAACAGAAGTAATTCAAGTTCTGTTAAATTCGAATATCAAATCAATGGTATTAAGAAAATTTTAAAGCAATTTTAACCAATACAATGATTTTTGCTTTTCTTCCTCTAATTAGTACCGCTTTTACTTTTTCTATTGCAAATGAAATTTATTCTACCAGAATACCATTAAGTACTGGAACATATATAAAGATTATAAAATAATTTAAAAGAATCTACCACTAACTTGATTTTGTACCATTCTTGAAATAAAACAGGCTTTTTAAGTCTAATAAAAGAATTCACATTTCATGATTGAACTCGTAATCTAGTCATTTAAATCCATCTGCACTACAGCCAAAAGACTGGAATTCTTTTTAACCTTCTAATTTTTCATGAAATGAGATCCAAATTCCTCTGCTTCTGTTTCCATCATCTACCAAAAACCGAAACAATCACGTGGATTGATAAGCCAGCACGAAAATGAGTAAAGAAGATCTGATGAGCTTTATGCCAACACTCTTTCTTTTAAATTCACAATAATATTTAATGTTCTAAAATTCTATGACAAAGAATATATCAGTAACATTTTTCTAATTTTATTTATTAAAAACTTTTGCACTTCAATGCATGTATGCAACTCTGTAGTCATTAATTGAGGGCTCAAATCTCTGCAGAACATGTTAAGAGCAATTCGTACGTTTTTGGACAGCTATCCACCAATAGCTACAGGTGAATATTTCTTATTCCCTTCTTAATTATTTCTTCTATTTTTTATTTTTTATCTATTACTTAATATTATAATACACGATTTAAGAAAAACAATTAATCTCTTTATTATTATTATTAAAAATAATAATAAAATTATTAGTAAGTTTTTGGTATGTATTGTATCACTTTCATTTATTACTTTGGTATTTTATATGCTATTGTTTTTTTTTTATAATAGTATAATTAAAATGACAATTAATTATATCTTAGAATTTTAAAACAGAAAAATACTTGCAAAAAATTTCTTCAAAATTAATAGATAAAATTTAAAAAAATAGAAATAGTAATATTTAGACATCATCCTTTATTTTCAATTATATATTCACACACAAAATGTTTGACATAAATTTGTATCTTTTAATACCGTAACAAGTTGGTATAGCATTATGTAATTCTAACAAAATAAAATTTCAATTTGGTGCTTGGCAGCGTTGCTTAACAATCCTGCTTTTCGAGATGATTGATAGCTCACATGGGGCCGGGAAAGTCCATGACATGCTTTAAAAAAAAGTTAAAATCTGCTCTTATAAAGTGAAGAATATATTTTAGAAGATACAATGTAATTGTAGTCATAGATTAGAAAATCAAATGTTAAAATTTTAAGAACTTTATGATTTATTATATGTGTGTGTTTTATCATAATGTTGTTCATTTTCTAATCAACAACTATAATTATACATTTCCCTCTTAAGGAACCTCTCTCACTTTAGATAATAAAATTCAAAGATTTGCAATATATTGATAGAATCCCAATGGTTTCCGGAATGTTCTTCATATAAATGAAATGTATCATTTGCTTACAAAAATTGGAAAATAAAAGTGAACTATAATTTGATGACTCGAGTTTAACATCTCATCGAATCCATTTTCTTTCCATCGTGTTGTAGTGAAACTAATAAAATTGCTAATACTAACTAGCCACGGCAACTGGACTCATATTCAATTGGTGCTTACAAGAAGTACTTATAACTGAGAAAAAATATCTAACTAATGGGTCTAAATTTATTTATGAGTATTTATTTGTAAATAATTATGGAAATTAGTAAAATAAGTACGGATATTTTACTATCCCACCTACCATATACATTTATACCTGTACGTTTTTTTTAGTATATTAAGTTTAAAATAAAAATCAATATTACACAAACCATATTACATAACTTATTATGTTATTTTGAATAATATTACAATAATTAATCATTATTATCCAAATCACTATGCGATAAAAAAAAATATGATACATATATAATAATTTATACAATATTATTTTTGTGCTTATCTTTTTTTATCACCGTAACTCTAATAAATGATATGAATGAGAAAATAAATATAAAAAATATTATTATATAAATTATTGTAATATAACATTTTTTAATAAAAAAAATTATTCATATTTTTTTAATCTAACAAATCACTACTAACATGTTGGATCAGTTCAATCTCTTCAAGGTATTAAATTTAAATTTTATAAATACAAAAAACGTATTTAAAAGAAAAGAAGTGACAACTCAAGTTTTTTTTTAAAAAAAAAAACTCATTAACAAAACTAATAATACTTTGTAACAATGTTATAATAATTAAAAAAAAAAACTTGACAAATCACTATATATAACTAATCGGTGTTAGCATATAAAATTTTTACATATCTTTAAGTGAAAGCACCAAATAAAAAAATTTATAAATTTACAATGTCAAAAGCTTGCTGTGTTAGATTTAAATTTATTTATTTATTATATAATTTGTAATAAGCAGTGAGTATATAAATATAAAATAAAATGTATATACTTTATTATATAAGGTTTAAAATTTTAAAAAATAAATATAAAGATTACTTTAACATTAGATTGAAATAACTACATTATATGATATAGTGGATGCACAATAGCTGCAAAAAATACCATTAACATGAAACAAGAAAGTGATATAAAAGAGTGAGCTGGTTTCATCTATAAATTAAATTCCTCTATAACAAAGAGAAAACGATGGAAGCAAGCAAGGTAAGTTATCTTTTACTTTACGACACGCATTGGTATATGTACTGTCATCTCCCTCAGCCCAGAAAAGTTTTCCCATCATTGCCATCCAATGATTTGTTTACATCATGTCCACGTAGTAGGATGTTGCTCGTGCATCGCACCTATCATTGTCCTAGTAAAAATGAAATTTATTAAAATAGATAATTATTAATTAATTTCAACCAATAATTAAAAAAAAAATACACAATGTTGATTTGAAACTCCAATCAAAATCAAAAGTGGTATGATGTTCATATTATCTTCAAAAATTTATTTGTGTGAGTGTAAATTTTTCAAGATAGAATAAGTTTTTTTTTATTTTTACTTTTTATGTGAATCAAGGTTGTAGGATCAATAGCATAAAATTCAAGCAATCTAGAAACTCAAATTTTTTATAGAGAAAAATAGAGGTGCCAGAAAAATTAAATTAATCGAAAAAGGATTTATGATTAAATATGGTATAAATAAAATTAAAAAATTGAAAATTCTAATTTTAGATAAGAAACATAATATAACGTTGGGCAGCTCCATTGACTTACACATTCAATCTCACACTTTGGGTAGAAGACTAAGTAAAAAAAATGGTCACCTACAAACATGTTTTCAAATAAGCTAAAATTTAAATTCAAAAAATAATTAGTTTAATTTACATGAAAATAATAAGAGTAAGAGGCTTAATTATTGATTGTAGGAAAAGCTTAGCGCATTTGAACTAATCTCATGCATGTGAACCAACACATGCAACTTTTTTTTTATAAGCCAAAATGTATATATTATTGTTGAACTTAGTATTAGGTTTGTCAAGTTAGACTTAAGATATTACAAAAATTATTGAACCAATCTTATTATTGATTGTAGGAAACCTTAGTCCAAAAATGACTTGGGTCCCACCAGGCATGCCAATTTTGTGTTGGTGAGGAATCTATTGATGTTTAATTTTTCTTAGATAATGTAATTGAAAATAAAATTTTATCTCTTATTAAATTTATAGTTCACTTTAAAGAGCTTTCTAACAAGGTTTCTAGTTCTCTTATTGGGTTCCTAGTTTACTTTAAAGACTGAAGTTGCTAAGTTACCATCTCCTAATAAAATGTGATAAAGAAAATACTATAAATAACTAATAAATAAAGTTAAAGTAAATGACCAAGAAAGATAAAATTCTTTTATTAGGATCATGTATTTTTTTACATCATTGAAAAACCTATTTATAGAAGTTGTTATATGTTAGTAATTTCTCTAAACAAGACCACTCACTTTCTATCTTTTTATAAGGTAGTGGTTTTCCTCCATTGTAGGTCACAAATTACTTCTAACTGCTACCCACATTTAAGTTCTCGTCATGCAACTAAACCTAATCCAAAATCCATTTACTGTGGGCCCCCAAATGACCAACCTCAGTTGTCTAAAAATTAACAAAGAAAATAACGGTTAATTGTTAGACATTAGTGTCAACAATAGTTTAAATTTCTTAAATAGGTTTTTTAAATATATTATATCCTATATTTTTAAAAATTGGCGCATGGTTATATATGATTTATATTGTATTTGATACTTGTATCAGTACATCATAACTTATAGGAATTAAAGTCATCATTTTTTCCATTTTTCAAAAGATCGAGGTGTAAGTAAAATTTTGTCTAAATAAACATCTTCAAGTATATATAATGTAAGATACGAAGAGTTAGAATTAAAATATTCAGATTTATAGTATCATTCGTATATATTCCAAAAGGTACAGATTGGCCGTGGGAACACAAATCCAGATCCGTGAGTGTTCCCTTTTCAACTGCATATCCATGATACGGCCTACACGCAGCCGAAACACAACTTTATTCTACATCCTCTAAACATAAACAATTTCTATGACCTTCTACACTTATATAATTACCTTGATCCATAGGAACATATGCAAGGTACGTATCAGCAACTCTCTCTCTCTCTCTGTTTCTTCTCTTCTTTTCAAATAATAAGAAGAAAATAACAAGTTATAAATAAATAAATAAAAAGTAAATGTAAAATAAGATCCAATTGATTAAGGACTCGATGAGAAAACTTCCATGGTTGAAAGATCAAAGGAGCTCCAATTACTCCAGCAAGAGTCGCTCATTGTAGATGCAGAAGTGATGGGTAATAATCGATCATCATCCTCGTTCAAGGGCATAGAGTATTCCAACTCCTGCAATTGGATTTCCTTCAACTGTGGTTCCCAAGTAACGGAAGAGGACAAGGTAGCATCAGACCAAAGACCATCTTGGTCACAACACACATCTAAAAGCCTATCCAACTCATCAATCTCACCAAAACTCAATTCCTCCCCTCCAAAATTCTCGGACTCTACAATAACAGGATCCGATAAAGCCTTACTGTGGGGCTGCACCACCGAATCATTCTCAGCTTCAACGCTCTCAGGCGTGAAGTAATTGTTGGAAGTGGAGGATGAAAGATTGTTATCATCAGCAGCGATTGATTTTGGGTTCAAGAATTTGGCAAAGACGAGGGCCATGTCTATATCACGTGAGCCATTGTTATTTTGTTGGGCATCAGCATCAGCATCAGCATCAGCATCAGCTAGGCCTTGTGATGATGAGTGAGTGTCATCGGAAACGCAGCTAAAAGGGCGTTGGGTTTGGAGGAGGCGTGAAGTAGTGGAGGACTTGGAGCGGCGGTTTTTGCGGCAGCCACCACCGACGGGAACATTGCGGAGAGAACCACCTTTGGTCCAGTAGCGTCTGCAGGCTTTGCAGAAATAGCGGGGCTGCGACAAGCTGTAGTTGTTGTAGTAACAGAATTTGGTGTTGGTGGAAGCGCAACGAGGGCAATTGGGTGCGACCTCAACGGTGGGTTTCCACCTGGAACGTTCCATGGGGGTTGGCATATGATGATGAGGATGCAACATTTGTTCAAGCCCAGCACCGTTAACAAAACTCTGTGGGAACATTATTATGTATTTGGATGGGATGGGGAATGAATGAATATGGGAAGGGGTTAGGATATAAGGTGGGTGTGTGGGGCAGAGGAGTCAGAGTGAGGGCATGTGTGAATATATGTGTGGGGGGTGGCGTTGGGAGGAACGTGGGCGGTTGGGGAATCGTTAAAATTAAGGAAGGGTGTGCATGTGTTAGTGTATGTGTGTGTGTGTGTGTGTGTGTGAGTTTGTGATGTTGATGTGAATTTCATGTTTTAGTGTGCTGTTTCATAGGCGGATGGGGCGGGTCTCCTTCGCCACTGGATTTTTCTTCGTTGGGGTTACTTTGTGAGGTTGATTGAGGCTGATAAGTCAAAGCCTTGCTTACCCTGTCATTGTTTTACTCGCCGCCTGCCAAATCATCAATCCATCTTCCATCTCTTCCATCATGCATATTGCATGCTCTATGTCTATCTACATCATTCATACAAACACAAGCTAGAAACACACTTCATAAATCACCAAATATTTAACTTTCTAACTTTTTCTCATAAATTATAAATCATTATTCCTTCCATCGCATAATAAGTAATTTTATTTTTATAAAATTATCTTTAATTAAGAATCACTTTTAATTTTTTAATATAATATTAATGCAACAAAAATTATAAATTAATTAATTATAATATTATTAATTTTATAAAATTATTATTCTTTTTTATCCATTTATTAATTTTTCTTCGTCTGTATAATTTTTTTTTTTTAAATCACACTTGTTTTAAAATGGAATGAGTAATCCCCTCCCGAAAGAAAATATGCATGACTCAGAATTACATAGACATACTGACAATTCACCTAAAAAAGGAGTTCAAGACTAGTAGCAGGTGACAAATTAATTAATACTCATCGCAAGTAACTTGATGGATGGTTTCGTCATAATTATGATAAAAGTAAAGAGTAAGTAGATGACACGCTAATAACGTAAAAAATTATCTTATTTTTTAATAATGAATTTATTAATTTTTATTATAATTATTTTAAAAATCATATACACTGTAAAAAAAAAATGAATTGACTTAGTAGTTATTTCTAAGGTTGAAGAAGGTTTGCATAAGTGTAAAAAACAGAGACGTTTATGCGTTTAAGGAAAGTTGATTAGAGATTTGATGAGTTATTGGTAATTCAAAATGCATTTCCATACTGATGGTTAAATTGAGGTAGCACTGCATTACCAAATCCAGCTAGGTGAGGGAAAGGGGCAATTGTGTTATTTCACTACATATAAATGAGTATGAAAAAAAGTCGGCAAGAATGTGTGAAACAGTGCAGTGTGCTGGATCAAGAGTCGGGAATTACGGTTTATGGAATGACAAGTTTCCCATATATACTGTATACAGTAATGTATACACATCATGGAAGGCTAGCGTTGCGGCATGGAAAGCACGACCACGTGCTAAACGGGGATACGTGGCACATCTTCCATCCTATGATTGTTTTATTAATGTTCAATTCTCAGATGACCATAGATTTCGTCCCAATTATGTGCATTCTTTTTTTCTTTAATTCACCCTTATAGCGGTCAACCTATTAAGTCTCCACATCATTGAATTTCACAGTTGTTTGACTTCAAATTTTAGTTACGATCTTTGGAGAGCTTCACCTTCCAAGGATCCAATCAAACTACACAATAACTTAATCCTTGTTTCAGATTTGGCTAGGGGAGTATAGAGTAAAGAACAAAGTACAATAAAAATTATTATCCTAATTAATTATATATTTTTTAGTATACATATTTAATTTTATCATACTTCTCAACTGTGGATTTTTTTAATTAACGGTTGTGACTATATTTTATTATCTGAAGTGTACATTTATTTCTTTTTCAACCCTTTGAACTAAAACTAAATATTAATTTAAGTTTTTTGTTTTAAGATAGAACTCGAGTACAATATTTTATGTTGGTTTTTTTTATATATATATAAAAACTTAATTTTTATTTTAATAATTAATTAACATTAACATTTGTACTAATTTTTATTATGTGAGTTATCAAAATAAAATTATAATTTGTTTAAAAAAATAACACTAAAATACTACTTTTAAATTTTGTTTTGTATTCTAATGGATATAGCCCGTATGGTCCAAGGAATATGTAACAAGTATGTCATCTATTTATTTATATGTATGCTTTGTCACACACTATAAGACTTTTTCTAAAAATATAAATCGTGATCCTCTGAAACCGAGGGAGTCCAAGTGAACTTGTACTCGTGATCTAAAACTAAATAATTGGGGAACTTTATCATAATTTGTTGTTAATAGCTAGCCATATATGCATTGAGCTGCTATATGGAATTAAAATACAATTAAGTTGGAAGGGAATTGATGTTACATCAAAGGAACATAATGAAAGCACGGTGCAGCTAAAGGTTGCAATCGTAGGAGTGGAGATTCGATCTAAAGAGAACATTCGATGCACGTGGGGGTTTAACGTTGCTTTCACGAAAGATGCTATCATACGTATTCATACTTGAGAATCAGTGGCTTCCACGTCTCAAACTCCTTCCGATTTTTGTTTTCTTTTCTATGTTTCGGTAAAGTTTTAATTAATTGACTAAATCTAACATAGCTAGCGATGTTCAAATAAATCAAATTGCAGTTGATATACTTCACTTGCACTTACCTGATGCAACATGCGAATCCTATATACGTTTCAACTAACCATGCATCTATAATGAATGTGCATGCATGAACAAATTAATGAGTTAGCTAGCTCCATGCTCCTGTTAAGTAAAATATATGATAGTAGCATACATGGCACATGCTCTTGGAGCTTGATGAATATTGAAGTTCAGAAATCAGAAGTAAAAATAAAGCCACCATGATTATGGACTAAAGATTAGGGCGGTGAGCGATTATAAGTCCCAATGGCCTATTGGTACTCGAGAGAGAACAAGGTTGGGATATAGGCACCTTCGAAATTACTATTATAACAGTCCAACCTTTGTGCACATCTTTGTTCCAATATCGTTATTCCATTTTTTTTAACTTCATTTTTATTATTTAATTATCACATATGATTATATATAATTATTTCTGTAATATATGTGAATTTTAAAAATATTTCTCTAAATTTAAAAAGTACAAGAAAAGTTATCTCACTTTACTTGTTAGAAGAAAAAAATAATAATTTCCTTTCTTTTGTTGAATTTTAATGTCTATGTATATTCTTTTGAAAATTTGTGCTAGTTCAGTAATCGTTTGGTGTTTCGCTAAGTATTGGTGTGCTGCTGCTATATTAACATGGAATACTTATGAAAGATCCGTTCACATTAAAATAAACTAAATATATGTAGTATCATTTTTATCTTATATTTAAAATTGACTTTTATAAAATTTAATTGCAAGATTAATAATAAAAAAAGCATAATTTGACCATCAAATAAAGAATGATTTTTATCATGTTATTAAATAGTAGCACATAAATTCTTGATCCAATCAGAAGAACACGCACAATTTAAACACCACCCTGCAGAAATTGATGCCCGCGTAGGCGCCTATCACAAACATGACGTTGGCTACGTTATAAATAAATAAATATAAATAGATAGTGAGGCGGTTAAATTCAATTTTGATTTTTATAATTTTATAATTATATAATTTTATTTTTAATTTTTTTATTATATATTTATTTTTTATTTAATAATTTTAATTTATTATTAATTTATAATTATTTTTTAATAAAAATTATTAATATGATAACATAACACTCATACGATAAATTAATATAATATTAATATGATAATAATATGTTAATATAATACTGATATTGATGTAATATATTAATATACATGTAGAACTATCATGTTATCATCTGGTATGTTTGTTTCATATTATTATTAATATATTATATTGTGTTAATTATTTTTGTTAAAAAATTAACAATAAATTAAAATTATTAAATTTTGAAATGTAAGAAATCAGGTATGTAATAAAAAAATTTAGAAACTAAAAATATTTTATAAGTTTTACTTATTTTCTTTATAAATTATTGTACAATTTATAGCCGTGATTAATTTTTATGTGATATATTTTTAATCAATTCTGTACTTTTTAAAGTGTTATTAAATAATGGACAGAGACTAGCCAAAATTATATGATCTCATACACTATGTAATAATTTGTGGTTTCTTAAGCCTCTACATGGTGGATATATTCCTTTTGTAGATGTTTTTATCTTGCTTTGCATTTGTTTGAGATAACCTTCCATGTAGAACTCAATTGTATTTGTACTAGTTTTCCGAGTGCATTGCACAAGCCTCAAGCCTTTACATATATTCAACTTTTATTTTGTCAAAACAAATAATAATTATCATTTAATTTTGAACTTTTAATATAATAACATAGTAGATATTATTAAAGAGGACTTAATATAATTTAAGTTCTTACATCATATACAATATAAAATGCATCTTTCACAGAGTTAATTAAAATTAGAATGATTAAATAATATAAAATATAAAATATAAAAATTTTATATTATATATTTGAAAAAGTTTTAACTTGAAGTATAACGTAACTAAAAAAATAATTTTAGTTAGACAGTCACATCATTACATTTATATTAAAGAAGAGTTAATATAATTTAAGTTTTTGGCACCATATATAATATAAAATGAAACTTTTGTAGAGTCAATTAAAAATAAAATGACCGAGTAATATAAAATATAAAAATTATATAATATATATTTGAAAAAATTGAACCCTGAACTTAACATAGTGACAGATTTAGAAAATGTTTTTAGTGGGACAAAAAATTGTTTAATATTTTCATAGATATATATTATAAGTTTTTACAAAATATAAAATCTAATAATAAAAATCTAATTTATTCTATCTTTGATCTCTTATAATAATTTATATTTAATTAAAAAATAATGTCTTATGAAGACAATATTTTTTCATGGGAACAAAAAAATTATTTAATATATTTTAAATAAAAATATATATTTTTTGGGGGCAATTTCCCCCATTATTAATAACGTGCATACGTTAACGTAAAAAAAATAATGTTAATTATACAATCACCTCATTACATCAATATTAAAGAAGACTTAATATAATTTAATATTTTACATTGTATACAATATAAAATGAATCTTTCATAGGTCAACTAAAACTGGAAACGCTAAATAATATAAAATATAAAAATCCTACATTATATATTTGTAAAAACTTAAGGTTGAAGCTTAACGTAACCAAAAAAATAATTTAATGTTAATTATACAATTACGTCATTACATTAATATTAAAGAGGACTAAATATAATTTAAGCTTGTAGGTTGTATATAATATAAAATAAAATTTTCATACAGTCAATTAAAATTGGAATAACTAAATAATATAAAACATAAGAATTCTATATTATATATTTAAAAAAATGTTATGCTTAATGTAACCAAAAAATAATGTTAATTATATAGTCACATCATTACATAAATATAAAATACGACTTAATATAATTTAAGCCTTTACATTGTATATAATATAAAATAAATATTTCATACAGTAAATTAAAGTTGGAATGACTAAATAATATAAAACATAAAAATTCTATATTATATATTTAACAAAATTGAAGCTTAATGTAACAAAAAACTTATGTTAATTATACAATCACATCATTACATTAATATTAATTTAATGTAGTATTAATGTTACTATTAATACCGTAACCATTATTATTTATTAAAGTAAGACAAAAATATATACATTAGTAAAAAGGAGTGCAAAAGAAATTTTCTCAAAAAGGGGTACAAACAAAAAATTTCCCAAAAAAGATATTGTTGAAATTACATTGTGCTTGGAATAGTAATTTGTTTATCTTCTAACTATTCCTCATTGTACATATAAAGATTTGTTTTCTCTTAACTCTTACTATCTTCTCTTCACACAAAAGAAAACATAAAATTCGTCAAGAAACATGCTTTATTTATTAATACAACAAACAAATTCTTAAGGCAACAAATGAACTAATAAAATTCTTAATATTGTGGATTGGGCTTCAAACCCAATCTATTAGATTAGGTTGTCTCAATCCATAAATTATACTTTATAAGAATAAGCTTATAAGATGAGATCATGAATGGTAAATTATACTTTCTTTGACTTGAAGTAAAATTATCTTCTTGCTACATACCCTCGAAAAGTTTTGGGTCTCGAACCAAACAATTAAGCCCAACTCGAACAATTATAAATACAATTATTACAGTAAACAAATATTTATTACATATCATCGTTTTTAAAAAACTAAAGTATTTTTGTGTCTTTTTTATTTGTTTCATTACAACATTAAAGTATCTTTTACAGCTATTAAAACAGATTGTTTGACCGAATTTATCAAGCTAAACGTGAAAAATAATAGATTAGTCTGAATCAAGTCAATTTTTTTATAGATTATGTTTTTTGTGGCTAAATAGCATGTTGACCTGAGTTAAATTGGTTTATTTTTATTTATTTATTATCTAAATTTATATAAATTTAAAGAAAAGGAAAAAAACTAAAATAGATTTAATTAAATTTAGACCTATATTTTTTACCCTAGTCTATTTTGTCAGCCCTGGTCAGGAAACTGGCCTAACTTCCTTTAGACTATTTTTTTTAAGTGTAGATTGACTTATTTCGTCGAGTCTAATCTATTTTACTAATTTTATCGAAGAACTTGTAGTCATAAAAAAATTATTAAAAATATAAAATTCTATTTTTTTACATATTTAAAAACAATGTCACTAAAATTTAATAACACCAAAATTAATAGAGAATAATAAATTTTCATCACTTAATAATTCATTAATATTTTTTTCCAATTTTGATCCACTCAAAATTTTCCCTAATCAACGTTAGTTGTTTACCAGAATTTGATCATAATCGACAGTCCATCTACTCATCTAGAATACTTACGAATTAGAAGGGTGAATGAGATGCACTTGACCATAAAATGGCATCCAAAATAATGGAGTGAAATAATAATTAGAAATAAGACCTGAATATTATTAAAAAGTCATTTTGAATAAAAAATAAGACCGTCTGAATATTATAAAAATTACTCTTTTAAATAAACAAAAATCATAGAAGGATTTATAAAGCTGATCAATTAAATTGATCCACAAGAACTACACTGAATTTCAAATGAATATTTACACCCCCAAAATCAAAATTATTTCTTATTAATAAAATTATTTATAAATGTGAACAGTGTTGTTTTATGAAAAGGTATCTGCAACAATATGTGTACTTATTCTTCGTACTTGTTCATGATAAGCCAGCCATCTATGATAATTCTAAGTCTATCTTTAAGCCCGCTCCAGTGCTTGTTGGAGCTTCATTTGTTTGATCCAGTTCCTGGTGGACCCAATAACATAATAGGCCCTACTAATTGGCACGCACATTGGGCCATTATTGGGCTTTACACAAACCGTACACTGCTTCAAAATTGGGTTAGATTAGATACTACATATTTTTTCAAAAAAACTTTTTCGAAATGTCTTTATTTTTTTTTTTCAGATTTTTTCTTAACGCCTTATAATTAAACAAAAGCACCTTTCCTCCTCAGTATTGATAGTTAACTGTAAAGCACAATGTGGTTTGTTCTCTTTTCTGTACCTTTTCTGACCTATCGTCAAACATGAACTTAGGTGGCAATAATTATTGTCTAATTTTCATCTTCAATTTCAATAGAAAACAAAATCATATGTTGTATATCATACCATGTACAATTTTTAAAATTATCTTGAAATGTCTATTGTCAAAGGTTCCGTGAGACGATTTAGTGAAAGGCACATGTCTCTAAGCACATGCTGCCGTTTCAAGTACCCCAACTGATCTAGAGTTGTTAATTCCCACATGTGGTTTAATCAAGATTTTCGTTTCCACTATTTCATTAGGTTTCTTAATGGCCTTTCTCTTTTATTAAAAAATAAAGGTTGAACTCTGCCTGAATTTCGTAATCATTTAAGTAATAATTTCATTGACATTCATCCTCTAGGCCAAAAGTCAAAGTCAAATTAATGTTTAGAAGCTACTTGCTTCATTTCACAATTGATTAAATGTTGATTAGCCCAGTTCATTGACAACTTCAATAAGGTAAGATATACAGAGGACTGGTGGGAGGTTTTAATTTGGTTAGGAATAGGATGCCATATTTGTAAGAAGAGTATAGTAGTTAGGATATTCATAATGCAGGATTTATACACACAACTTTCAAACATGACATGTCATGACTGTTCAGTACTGACTACATGTCCCTTTTAGTTACGAATTGAAATATTAGTATTTTTCAAATTTTCTATTCACCCATGAAACAAAAGAGAGACCATTTCAGCAATTCTCACACGACCTCGTCTCCAAGTGTTCCGGCACCATATGGTTGCACTAATCAACCTCCAGATTCTCCTTGTTCCTAGTTACTACTTTGACTGTAGGAGCAAGACCTTTTTTAGATTACTATTTCCATTTTGTTATGCAGCTGAGGTGTTCTTCTATCTTAGTAATTGGATCGTCTAGAAGCCTAAATCCTGGCTAATTGGGTGGTTCTTAAACTATAGAGACACATATAAAGAGTAACAGTTTTACATTAATGTAATTCAAAATTCCTCTTACACGATTGAATAAATTTTATTACATAATTTTCTCTTAAAATTTAGGTTTAAAAATAATTTTGATCTTTCTATTTTGTTTAATCAATTATTTTGACCTCTTTATCTTAAAATAGAGACATTTAATCTTCCTATTTCATCAAATTTACAATTTTAATTTTTTTTATGTCTTATTTCCTTTATTTTGATCTAATTGAATTATAAATCTAAAATATTTATTTAAGATATGTTTAAAAAATAATTTAATTAATTAAAATGTAAAAAAAAAAAAAACTGTAGACAAAATTGACAATTGAACAAAAATTAAAATAAAAGAATCAAATATTTAAATTTTGAAATCAAGAAATTAAAACTATTTTTAAGTCTAAAATTTATTGGTGAATTAAAGTTTTTCTTATACAAATAATACAAATAAAAATTTACATTGATATGAAGTTTTGTAGTAATTTATTAAGATACATAAAAACCAATAATAATATGTGTGTGTTTCTTAAACATATGAAAAATATGATTTGATTGTTATTTAATTTTGTAAAATTTGATAAAAAAATTTAATTAAGGTATAATTATAATTTAACAGTTAGACAATTAAAAAAAATTTATATCATTATTAAATTAGTTTTACACTAACATAAATAAATTCCTATACATATTTAAGTAAAAAAAAATTATGCTTCATAACAATTTTGAATCGATTATGATTATCAAATTTAAATATGATAGTGATCATATTAAAAAATTTTATCTGCAGTAAAAAAAAACTTTTTACCTCTTTTTTGATGGAGACATTAAATAGGTGGACCTATTGAATATTTATGAAAAATAAACACGGCTTCAACGTGACCTATCATACATAAAGGAATTTATTTTCCTTTTTATTTATATAGACAAAAACTTCATTATAGTTGATTGAGTTGTTGCTTTCAACGAAATATAGTAAAAAAAAATGTTTGCATGTATATGGCTTTAAATTTAAATGCCCCACTTCACTAAGTTATAACAATTAATTAAAAAATGTTTCTTTAACTAATACGCATTTACGACAAGTATACGAAAATGTTTTTAGAAATTGTCTTCTAAAACAAGTGCTAAAAAAACACGTTAAAGATATATATTTCCACAAAATAATTTTATTACTTGTTAACTCTATTGATAATACATACAAGATAAAAAAAATCAAATCTCCAGCACAATATGATAAGAACGTTGTTTATCCAAAGTGGGAAATTTTGGATTTTATCTTTATTAATTAAAGATAATAAGGGCATATTCGTGAATCTATTTAACACAACAACACCTAAAGTCTTACCCAAAACGTGTAGACTACTTACTACTAAATTAGATGTAGATGTTATAAATGCAAAGTCAAGGCATGCATGCTATTTCAAGAAAAGCCGTCAAAACGAGACTTTTCCGAGAGTCATGAGGGTTCCTAAAGGGTCCCTAAAGGGTTCCTAAAGGGCTGCCTAATATTCAAACAGGATCCTTTTAAATGATTAGATGACCCGGAAACAAAAGGGACAAGACATGCAGAGATAGTAACATAAGTCGTGCTAGATAAATAATATTACAATATTCCATAAACAATATTTCATATATTACATATTACAAATTACAAAATTACGGTTGCTTTAATATTTTTATTTAATTCTTTGTATATTGATATGTAATTTAGGTTAATTTTAAAATTTTTATATATGAATTTCAAGATTAGAGTTCCTTCCACTGGAGCAATATATATTGGTGAATTGTTCAATTTAAAATAGTACTTAATAAATTATTAACTAAATCCCTTCGTTGAAGATATTACTTGTATACCTTAAATTCATCCTGTTATCATTTCTGTTATACCAAAAAAATAAAACACCGTGCAGACTGAAATACATTCTAAATAGGCTGTATCGAAAATTAATGCCAAAGTCTAAAGGATTTAAACGACGTTCATCTTGAAATTTCAATATGCATGCATACACGTAAGTATTCATTTTATAAAATTCTCAAACTTGGTCCGAATGAAAAGACTTTCCTCAGTTATTTTTGTTAATATAAAAGAAAAAAGTAGTTTAATTTGTTGATCATCTTTTGGAAGAGATTGTTTATTTCAACATAATAATAAACGTGATATCTCAACTTAATAAATTTAAAATTCATTTTGTTGGTTTACAAATAAAAAGAACATGATGAAGACATCATTTGGACGCAGTCCAGAAATAAAAGTTCCCATGAAATTGAACAAGTTAGAAGGTTGTAAAGTGGAGCCCACAGTGAGACTCACTCCTCTTCTAGTTCCATGTCATTCAGTTCGCCATGCCAAGGTTTTTTTTTATTTTTTTGGACAAATTAAACCTCGTAACCTTCTCCTCCCTCACCAACTGTTGATGGTAGAAATTCCTTTCCGAAATAGAAATAGTTTAATTTCTGAAGCGAAGCAATGACTCTAAACAAAAACAATAAAATAAAATTATTCATCAGATTTAGAATCAATATTCAAATTAGTGATGCTTCGTTTTCAACTTGAAAACATATTATGACTTAAATCTTTATTTGATTTCGATCAGAACCTTAATCATTATACAATCATCAAAGTTTAACATCATGAATCGAATTTGAAATATCATCAGTTACTTCACTTATTTTAGCAAGTACAAAAGCTGGCTTTTAAGTCATCTATAATAACCTTAAAATCGATACAGTAAATATGTAAATAAATTAAAAATTATAAGTTTCGAGAAGAAATTGAGGTTAAAAAAATTAAGTTTCAAGTTTAAGGAAGAAATGAAGATTAAAAAACGAATAAGTTGAGTTTAGAAAAAAAATAGACATTAAAAAATGAATAAGTTGAGTCTAAAGAAGAAATATTAAAAATTAAGAAGTAAATAAGTTGAGTTTGGAGATGTTGTAGGAAAGAAAAGATTAAAGCAATAAACTAAACACTAACTAACAAGAAAATAAATAACTTGTATTAAAAAATAGGTCAGAATATATATTTTGCTTATAAAATAGGTAGTCATTTGAGTGCCGCTTGTGTGGTGTACTGAAACATGTGTAATTGTTTCTACCAAATAAAAAAGTGGCTACTCGATTTATTATTTATAAATACTACAAATTAGTGATCAAAATTATAAGAGTCGACACGTATATAACTGTCTTTGAACCGCTATCTACAATGCTATCATTTGTCTTGATGTACACTTTTTTGATAATTGCATACAACTGCTTAAATAAAATATCTTTGAGTTTCTTGTTGTAGCTATTCAGTAACATATCTTCGAGTGTGTCTTGTTTTAAGTCTCCAAACAAAATTTTCCAAAAAATTCTGCACTTTTACATCTTTATTCATTCTTTAACATTTTGTGTGTCATCCTTTAAGTATGTCTTCGAGTAAAATTTTCATTTGACCAATTTATTGAGAATTCTTGAATAAATCATCAACATCTAAGTTTCATTTTGTCAACTAAACTTGTGTTTCAAAATCAATCGTCGATACATTTATTTTTTGGATCAAGGACCTCTAACACCAATTACTTAAAAAAAATTTCTAACTGATACCAACACCAACTAATCTATCAAAAAACATGGTAACAATTAAAAAATTAAAAAAGTTATATAAGCATAAAAAAAATAACTAATTGTTAAATATTGACTTTTTTTAAGTACATTACTTAGGACTTTTGGTTCTATGGTGGTATTATGAAAAATTATTAAATGATCTAATACTATCATAGTTTTTATTAATTTTTACTAATTGAGTATTATTAATTCTTTTCATAAATTAAAAAATTTAAATATTATACCACACATAAAGATTAGTTAAAATCATAAGTACATCAGAGTTTTAGACGGTTTAATAATTTATCATAACTTTAAATTATTTTTTCAAATTTTTTTAATTTAAAAGGATTATGAATCTAATAATCAGTTTAAAATTTTGATACATTTAAATTTTTTCATCAGTTTTTAAATGTCCTATAGTTATGGTTAAATAATGGCTAACCATACACATATGTGACACATGCTTAGATAATTAACAAACGATTAATTACATAAATTAACAAACCATCAAAGCAACCCAATTGCACATCACTTAATGTGACCAAAGGAGAAAGAAATGTAGTTCAAGGTTAGATTCACTGCATAACCATATTGCACTCATAGTCTTAAACTCTCTTTAAATGACACAAGTACAAACCAAAAACAGCATACATGGGCCCATTGTCAAGTTGTCAACACTTATCCACTTGCATCAGGACTCCCATCCCACGTCATCAACTGGGAGAGAAGGAGAAGGGAGGGCCAGGACCTTTTCCAACTCTCCACAGACGCGTTCAGACAACCACAACATCACGAAACCGGCCGTAGGTATGAAAAAACCTTAAATAAATTACCTCACAATAAAGCCAAATTTCACCAAAAATTTGTTTTCTTACTTAAAAATAATCCCTCTTTTCATTGACCAGATCTCTTTATATGTCCCATGTCAGCCCTTATATTCTCCAGCATAAATCACAACAGCTATGCTTGTCCACTCCTCATTATTATTACCACTCCCACCCTTCTTCCCCTCTAACTCTAACCTCAACAACATGGATCAATTCT
The DNA here is from genome assembly GCA_026544285.1 of Pachyrhizus erosus. Taxonomy (NCBI): domain Eukaryota; kingdom Viridiplantae; phylum Streptophyta; class Magnoliopsida; order Fabales; family Fabaceae; genus Pachyrhizus; species Pachyrhizus erosus. The sequence continues at coordinate 22,303 of JAMLFT010001678.1, forward strand.
CACACATTCCCACAGAAAGGTCACCCAGAAGAGAACTCCAACTCCAAGGTCCACGCCCTACTCCTCTTAGAATAAACAAAGACTCTCATAAAATTAAGAAACCACCGTTGGCACCACAACCACCACACCCTCAACCCCCACCTCGCCAACCCATAATAATCTACACCGTTTCTCCAAAGGTTATTCACACCACACCCAGTGACTTCATGAACCTCGTTCAACGCCTCACTGGGTCCAACTCTTCTTCCTCCCAAGTGCTGTCCAACAATAACACCGACCCTTTCAACAGCGGTGGCGGAATGATGTCGCCGGCGGCGCGTTACGCCACCATAGAGAAGGCCATGTCCCCTATGGGCAAAAAACAGGTTCTCCCAACAGGGGATAATATTATAAGCGATGTGGAAGGGATAGAGATTATAGGTGATGCGGTACTTGAGAGATCATCACAAAACATGTTTCAAGGGATTTTGTCTCCTGGGCCAGCTTCACTCTCTCCCATTCCTTCAAATTTTTTCTCTCCACCGTCTTCAGATCCAAGCATGGTTAGCTTCCTTCATGATTTGAGTCCTATGCTTCAAAGTGGAAGAAATTTTACGGAGAGTAGTGCTTTCGTCTTGCCTAGCCCTTCTTCCAACTTCAGCTTTGTTTCCCCGCATACTCCTTCTATAGACTTATTCAACTATTTCTTAGATTAGAAAATTCTTGGCCTTTATTGTTCAATTTGGTTAAACTAGTGTTTGATTTCACTGATACAGAAGATTTTAATTGAATCGGAACCGAGATCGATAGGGATTGGTTTGTCTAGTTATTGTGTAGTTTGAGAGGAGGGAGCAAAGTGGAAATTTGTTGCTCTTTCGGTGACTAGGTAGCTGCAATTTGGAAACTTCTTTGTTTGATTTTTTTTTTTTTTGGGCAGTTTGTGCTCGAATTTCTTATGACCTTTTACCGTTGACATGATTCTTTGGCATGTATTGTACATTGCGTTTAGTTTAGTTTCCCGATGCATGTCGGCACTAAATATATTCAATCCCATTTATTCTTTGTATGATCAAAATCACATGGATGCCAATCTGGCAACCTTTGATGATTGAAAGCATCTACTGTTAAGTTTTTTTTTTTTTTTTTTCGTGTATTGACAATCTACCATACTTTTTCAAAACTAAAGTTATTTCAGTATCGTGCAGTTATACATATGGCCGGCCTCATTAGGTGGGTCATTAATACATGTTGTATGCAATATTAATTGGGGTTGAAAAAGTGGAGTGACTGGAGAGGTGGTGTACCCCTTAAAATCAAAATAAAAAGAAGAAAAAATATCGTGTTTTGTATTCTTTTAGTTTTGGAGTATCATCCCATTTGACGGGTAAGAAATTTATCTTAGTATATAGTCGAATCCTAGAATAACAACGAATTCTTTCAATATTATTTTATACCCATATATAAATCACTTGACGAGATCCAAGATTATATGCTTTAAAAATCTCAACACAAAGTAAACCAAACATAAAATATCAAAAAGAAGAAAAAATAGCGTGTTTTTTTTTTTGTAGTATTCTCTTTGATAAATAAGAAATTGGCATTATTAAGTTTATCCTTGTTGGTATAAACTTCTTGTTTTGGTGTAGCCTTGTTGGTACAAACTTTATTTAATAGAAATGTAACTAATTATATAAATATCATATAGATCTATGTATACTAATATTACAGTACTAATTTACAATTTCATTGGTATATGAAAGTAATATATTCCATTGATTGGTGCATCACGTTTTTATAGTACGATTCATTATATGCTTAATGTTAGAGTAAACAGACAAGATTATATTAAGAATTTTGATTTCTCTAAAATAAAGTTTAGATTAATGGGAGCGAACTTTATAAACAATTGATCATTAATATATGAAATATTCTTTTAGTAATATATGTGTGGGTTCATAAAAAAATCATATATCATGTATTATTATAATGAAAGAAAATAATAAGATAATAAAATAATCTTTTAATATATTCCTAATAAATTAGTTCCTTGAAATTATCAATCTCAAAAATTCAAAAAAAAAAAAAAAGGAACGATAAGTTTTGTCTATGTGGAATAAAAACTTGAAATAAAACTATTAATTCGTTTCCATTTTAAATTAAAGAGTTCTTATTATTACAAAATAAGGCAAAGACAAAATAATCCAAATACCAAATATACTTCTTTTGAAAAGCAATTTACATATACACTTACTTATATATAAGTCTACTGAAAATTATTAAAATGACCAAACTACGGGAACATTTCCAACAATCGATCTCTTAAATTTAAGAAGACATCCAATTGGAAATATGTAAATCAACTTTAAGAATCGAGCCATATATAAAAACAGAACTTAAATGGCCATATATATTTGTTACGTAAATGGCCACATGCATGATCGTGAGGGTGTAAGATTTGATTTTTGAAGTCATAGAGAAAACAGGATAAAATTTTATTTTATTTCTAATGAATATCTATAATTTAATGATTTTCTTATAATAAAAAAAATATAGATTAACATAAATTTACTGTTCTAATCTTTTGTTTATTTTTATAAACATTACAGAACTCTTTTAAAAATAAAAAAATCGCTATCCCTTCTTTTTTCCAAAATTTCACTTTCTTTACTTTATTGGGCTAAAAAAATTAAGTGAGATGGAAAGGGAAGTAGAGGAAACCAAAATCCCTACTCTCTTATATTTTTGTCTCTTCGGACTTGGACACGAAGGAAAATAAGTTTCATTTTTAGACTATATTAATTAAATTGCCCTAAGATATTACTTTACATTGTTTGTAAAGATATAATGCTATATATTTTTCAGACCCTTTCTTTACAAACCAGATAATGAAACTTCCTCTTTCCATTCCCTTGAACAAAAACCAAACAAGCGAATAATTCTTTCTCTCTTTGTACGTTTTTGAACCAGTTACAAACCATAAAGGTTTTCCAACAATAACAATAACCATTTAACAATTCAAAAACACTAAAAATGAAAAAGAAAAAGAAAAAGAAAGAGATATCGATCTTAATTAAGAAAAAAAAAATGTTGCTGTTAAATCTCCATTTCATGCATATAAAGGAGGAGCCCCCTTATACAGATGGTGTTACAGATCCCTTGAGCCTACGCACACTTCCAATTTTTAAGCACCCGAGCCGTCTAATCAATCATATAGAGGCATAGATAGACATTAAGAAAGAAGCTTTAATTTCTTCCTTCTTTTATTAATTCTTTAAAATCTGTAGATAGGTCTTCAGGTATTTAAATTATACCTTTCTAATTCTAGCTATAACTCTCTCAAGTCTCAACATGTGGTATTGAAATATTATCAACTATAACCTTGTTTTAGAGTAGTTAATTTTCAAGGAGTATTTAGTTTCACACCCACATATTAGACTGACTTTTATAATCAGAGTTTGTATGAGGAAAAAGTGAGGTACTTTACTTACTCGGCTTCTAGAAATACAAATGACGAGCACTTTCAAGCTGAAAAAAACATGTCTCGTTCCTTCCCCTGTGAGAGACGTATATTCATGCACAATCTACATTTGGAACCGCAAAGTCAAAAGTTTAACACAAAACTCAACCTAGATTTGTTTACATCTTTGAATTTTATAATTCATTGACAGCAAGATAGGGGAGCAGTTAGAGATAAAAGAAAGCATGTTTAGATAGTAAGTAATTAAACACCAGCCATCAAAGATGAATCTGGCATTAAAATAATGGTTAGTGCTTGAAAGAGGAAATAATTGAAAACACATGTGGAATTTTGGTTGGCATCTATTAGTAACTAGCTGGATCAGTGAGTTCCAGAACTTTGTTATATATAATGAGAATAATTTTTAGAATTTAATTTAAACACAATCACAATTTATTTTTTTATACTATTATTTAATTATAAATTGTTATATATATAGTAAAATTATTAATTTTTATAACTATTCTAAAAGTTACATTCATGGTCATTTTTAATTGTCAGTATAAATTTTTTATATTAATAATATATAATATTTAAATTTTAATTTTTAATCTAAATCAAAGAATAGTGATTATAAGATTGTTCAAAAACACTGTATATTTATATTTTAATTTTAGTTATTTAAATAAAATTTATTAGTCTATAATATTTATTATTCTTATTTTTTACCATAGTTAAAGGTTCTCATTTAAGTAATTTCTTGTAATTATAACAAGATCAAGTGACACCAAAAAATAGTTAAATTTGGTAAAGAACAATGTTTTATGGTAAGAATGGTATTTTGTATAAATGGCAAGAAAGACATATTTTTTTATATGACATCTAGACATGGTAATAGAACAGGACGAGTATAGGTTTTACCTTCTTTATCCCTATCCCATCTTCGAATTTTGAGCATATTACCATTCTTGTCCTTGATACTCTTTAGGATGAATTTTTTGGGATGGGGATACAATCCCCAACTTGTAACATCATGAAAATTTAATATTAAAAATAATAATAGTGATAATGATTTTATATGATATAATAACTCGATAAATAATAAATTGAATCACTAAACATAAAATAATTAATTAAGAGCTAGTGAAACATAATAAACTACAATATTAGACCAAGAGAAGGTTGATTAAGACATGATTAAGTTTTCGTCAACTTAAGTTAAAGAGAAGTCAAAAAAAATCAAAGGAAAGAAGTTAACAAGTCAATTCATTAAGGGCAATTTAGTAAATAAAATAATATTAATCTAAACTTAAAAATTAGAGTCTTAAACATAAAGTTAATTAGTTAATCAAACTAAGTATAATATAGTTAATTAAAATAAATTAAGACTTGATAAAATTAGTAATTTTAATTGATAATTAAAGTAATTAATACTTGACCTTTTTATTAGGATAGAAAATTAGAGTTTTAATGACACAAAGAATATACAAATAAGCTAGTAACAATTCTAAATATTTTAAAGTGATCAGTCACTTGAAATTAGGATAATTCAAATTAATTAAGTTTCATTTATTAATTTAATCTTATAAAGAAAACTAGTTAAAAGTTAATTACTTTGTTTAATTAAGTAATTTAATTTATTATTAAATGGTCTATAGAAAGTAAATTAATTTATGAATATAAATATTAAATAATTAATAAGAGATTAACTAAATTAAATCATTAAATAGAAATGATAGATAATTAAAATAAAAGTATGTGTAGTGAACTAGTTGATGAAAATTACATTAAACAATAAAGTTTGTACTGATAAAAATGACATGAAAAATGAGATGAGTTTAGACCTAATTTAATTGAGCCTCGTATGAGTTCAATTAAAAAAAATAGAAAAATCTAGAATAAAGGGGGTGTCGAAAATGAAATAGGGATACAAGGGGGATTTTGAGTCTTAAAAATGAGGATTAAGAAAGAAATTTCTCATTTTTATCCACTTTAATTTCTAGATTTTTCTCCTATCTCCTATAACCTCTCTTCTATTTCTTCATTTTTGAAAAATTCCCTCAATTTTTTTACAACATTCAACCATTGGTATTGTCTCCAATCAAAGTATGGTGTTAAAAGATTCAACAAGTTTTATATCAACATCTCTCATCAAGTGTTTGGAACAAAGATCAAAGGGGTATGAGGGTTCTTACCTCAAATTTGTTTTATGGTTATTTTCATGATTTTATTATGTATTTGGCTCTATTTGTCTATGACTTTTCATGTTAATTTGGTAAAAGTAATGTAAGAAGGATAATCTATAAATGGATGATGAGAAATTGTTTCTATTTTTTAGTTTTTTTTAAATACATATGAATTGATTTTGTACAAGATGATGATATGTTTAAGATTTTTAGATTCTCTAGGTTCATTTATATTTTTTTTGGATTTTTATGATGTAATATACTATTTTTAAGTTTTTTTTAAGGAGATTCAATTTATCTAAGACATTAGAAAGATTCTAAAAAACTATTTTTATGAAATTTTGGAAAAATGGAAGTATGATAATGATTGTTGGAGATGCTTCGTAAATTTTTTTGTATTTAATTATAATGTTTTGTTATTTTTAACATTAGTCTTGTTAAATTACTAGAAATCTGTCTTAGAGATAAAATAATTGTTAGAAAATAATTTTGGTGAACATTATGATTTTGAAAATTTATTGCGAGCTTATGATGCCTTGTATGTCTACTAGTAATTTATTTAGAATTTTTGGAACCTACTTAATGTTTATTAGTCGAATGATCTATTTTGGACAAATAATTTTTAAAAAATGTAAAATATTGGTAAACAAATTTATTTGAGCTTGAAAATAATCATAAGAGACCCTAAAATATGAAAGATAAACTCTGTAAAAATTTAAGACCATTGAATTTGAATAGGTATTTTTAATATTTTTTTATAACTTAGAAAATAATGAATAAAAGGCAAGTAAAAATAATTAGAAAAATATGATAAATGTTAAAAATAAATTATGAATAATTTTTATTTTGTATAATATATAATGAAAACTTATACTATTCAATTTCATGACCATTTAATATTATTTGTTATCTTTCATAATTAATGAGTTTTTAATGTTATGTATATATGTATAATTAATATTAAATGGTATGATTAATATTATTGATTATGAGTTAATTAGTGAATAATTATAATTATCAAACCTTAGTCGAAAAATCTTAATTTTCATTATAATAAAATGATTAAATTTTTAACTTTGATTTTGATTGTTGAGTTTGACTTTTTTTATTTTTATTTTGGATCTTGGAGATCAAGAAGGGAAACCCTCAAGCTATATGTGATTTGTACTTGGATATGCTATGTGTGAATTGTGTAACATCCTGCTTTTTATGTATCAAAAAGAATATTATTGGCTTTGATAAATTTATTTATTAGCTTATGTATAAAAATTATTCATCTAGCAAGTTGATAAATATAATTAAAAATAATTGAGAAATAAAAACTTAATAAATAAAGAAAATATTAAAGAAATATTTGGAGAAAAATATAAAAGTAGTAAATTAAGAATTTAAAACCAAAAAAATAAT
>JAMLFT010001679.1:0-29323 GCA_026544285.1 Pachyrhizus erosus
AGCTTTATAATTAAAATGCTAATATATATATATATATATATAAAGTTGACGGATAATATATTAAAAATTTAGATCTATCTTTTTTAATTATTTAAAAATAAATAAATAGATTAACTTGGTTTAACAAATATAGAAAATAATGAATCTCCCCAACAACCCGCAAAGCCCGAAAACGACACATGCAGCTCCCAAAACGACCTTCCGCCCCCAAACACATATATGCATCCACCCAAAGTATTAACAACGATCAAACGTTATATGCTAAAAAGAGTTAAAAAAAAGACGTCAACAAAGTTACACTAACACTATGTTTTAGAACAATGACAATCTTTCCAACATATTGTGTATTCCCCTAACAAATTCCATAAATAATACTATATAAATAGAATGAAAAGGCTAAACTAATCTACATTACATAATGTATATTTCAACAGATTAATTAGGAGAATTCTCTCTCAATCTGATGATTAGTGGCTATCCTTGTGACTTGAGTAAAGAAGGTTAATATCAGTCTACTCAATTGTTAAATGTTGTTCATAGAAGTTACTGCTGGAACTCAATGAATTTTGATTTGCGTTTTCTCAAGTTATAAATGATTCCTGGCCTTTTGGTACCCTTCTCAGATGGAAGCCCATTGTTTCTCCAATGCTTCATTGTTGTCTTATTCTCTTCAATACTGTGCTTGATGCTGTCTGCTACTTTTGTTTTCGGTTTAGATGCTGCCCCTAGAGAATTAGTAGTTCTTCTTGCACTTTTTTCTTGGTACCAAGGATTATTCTGCTTTCAGTTTTAGTTTCAATTATGGAAATAAATTAAAAGCCTTTAAATAAGCAACCTGAAGATCAAGTAAAATAGTGCATTATATACGTGATGCAAGCAAATAAAGTTATATACTTAGACTTAAAAGTGTCAATACCAAACCGTCAAAATGATAGGTACCAAAATTACAGGAAGAGTAATATTGAATATTTACTGTATTATAGATAAATTTAAACTTGTACCAAAGTGATACAAAATCTAATCATAGAAAACAGTAGATGGAATTACAAAGAAAAAAATAAAATATTACGCAATTAAAGAGTGTCTATTTTCTTTCGAAATTCTTGTCCAAATTCTCTCTTTTTCTGTCAGATTACTGTATTATATACCTACTGTCCACTATCTCACTCTCATAACCAACTCAATAACTGGTTATAGGCTTTTTTTTCTCTTTCTTCAACTTTTTTTACAATATTTTTTTCTAGTATAATATTTCCTATCTATTTGGTTTGCGAACATATCCTTATCAATACTCTCCTCCTCAAAGTCAGTAGCTCCCATGAATTTTCAAAGTCAGGTAACTCAACCCATTTGATCAGAAGTTTTGTTTTTTCTTGTGCATTCATGCGGACAACTAACACCTCTTTTGGTTTCACCTTCAGCTTACCATCTTCTGGTAGAAACTGGGGCAAAGGCTAAGTGTAAGTGTCAGTTGAAACTGATTTCTTTAGCAACAATACGTGGAAAACATGATGGATACAACTCCCTTCTGAAAATTTTAATCTGTATGCAACTGGGCCGATCTTTTCCAACGCCTCAAAGGAATCATAATACCTCAAACTCAGTTTTTAGTTTACCCTTTTTGCTAAACTTCTCAACTTGTATGGCTGGATTTTGAGAAATACCATGTTTCCCACTTGATATTCCATGTCTCACTTGTGCTTGTCAACTTGCATCTTCATGCGATTTTGGGATTGTGCTAGGTGTTCTTTCAATTATTTTATTCACTTCTTCAATTGATGATGGATGCACATCTCCTCTTATTATAACTGGAGGATCCCTACTATAAACAATTTCAAATGGGGTCATTTTAATTACTGAGTTATATTTACATTGTACCAAAATTCAGCCCACCCAAGCCACTTTTGGTTTGGTGCCTGTAAGGCACCTAATCCGTTTGCCCATCTATTTGTGGATGGTAAGCAAAGCTAAACTTCAACCTTGTACCTACCATTTGGAAAAGCTCAGTCCAGAAGGAGCTAAGTAATATTCTATCCCTATCTGATACAATGGATGGAGGAAATCCATGAAGCTGAACTTTGTCCTTGACAAAATATCAGCTATATCCTTGGTTGTATATGGGTGAGTTAAGGCTATAAAATGAGCATATTTTGTCAACCGATCCACCACCATCAGTATCGTGTCCTTACCATAAGCTTTTGGTAACCTCCCAATGAAATCCATGAAAAGGTCAGTCCAAATTTGTGAAGGAATAGGCAAAGGCTGCAACAATCCTATTGGACTCAAAACTTGATATTTGTTTTTGGCAAATTTCACACTGCTAGACATATTTTTGAATGCACCTTTTCATCCATTCCCAATACATAAAATTAGAAATCCGTTTATAAGTCCAGAAAAACCTAGAGTAGCCAATAATAGCTGAATCATGGAAATTTTTAAATATCAAAGAGATTCTTGGGGAATTAGAAGGGATCACTAACATGGTATGGTAATATAACGGCCTTTTGTGAAGACTAAAGCCTGAATGTGAATATGTCCTACTACATAGGTCCTACATAATTCCTTTGAGCTTCTCATCTTTTTGGAGCTCCTCAATTAAATCTTCCCGTTCCACCAATTGGACTAAAGAAATGGCTGAATATTGTAACTTCCTAGTGAGGGCATCGACAACACTATTTTCTCGTCCTGACTTATATTGGATTTCAAAGTAAAATCCAAGCAACTTAGTGACCCATTTTTGTTGTTCTTCTCCCATCATCCTTTGTTCAGTTAAAAACCACAAGCTTCTCCGGTCAGTCCTCACAGTAAAATGCCTTCCAAGGAGGTAATGACGCTATTTTTGTATTGCTAATGCAATGGCCATTAATTCTCTTTCATAAACTAATTTGTTTTGCGCTCACTCTGAGAGGTTTTGACTCATGTAAGCCACTGGTTTACCCTTCTGCATTAAACTACCCCTATACCCTTTCCGGAAGCATCAGTTTCCAGCACAAAAGTTTTCTTGAAGTTTGGAACTGCCAACATTGGTAAGGTTGTCATAGCAAGCTTCAATTTCTAAAAGGCTTGTTGGGCTTCATTTCCCCAATAAAAATTGTCTTTTTTTAGTTGCTGAGTTAGGGGCTATGCAATTTTGCTGTAATTCTTGACAAATCCACGATGATAACTAGTAAGGCCCAAAAATCCCATCAACCTTTCACATCAATGGTTTAGGCCAATCCAACATATCTTTCACCTTGTTGGGATCTGCTAATACCCTTCCCCTGAGAGTAAATGACCCAAATACTCTAGCTGATACTGCCTAAAAGTGCATTTGCCCTTATTAGCAAAGAGTATGTGGTTCCTAAGCAATTGTAAGACCTGCTGTAAATGTTCCTTATAATTGGCTGCATCTTCACTATAAATCAAAATGTCATCGAAAAAAACCAACAGAAATCTACGTAAGACTTCAATACTTTATTCATTAAGGCTTGAAATGTGGATGATGTATTTGTTAACCCAAAGGGCATAACTAAGAAATCGTAATGCCCTTCATGAGTCCTGAAAGTTGTCTTATGGATATCTGTTCCATTCATCCAGATTTGGTGATTAACTGGATTTCAAGTCCAATTTTCAAAATATTTTACTAGCCCCTAATTCATCTAGAAGCTCATCAATAACTGGTATAGGGAGTTTATCTGGTATAGTTAGTTTGTTCAAGGCTCTATCTATAATCAACACAAAATCTCCAGCCCCCATCTTTTTTCTTTACTAAAATCACTAGACTAGAGTATAGACTAATGCTTGGTCTAATTATCCCAAATTGCAACATTTCCCCAACTATTTTCTCTATCTCTATCTCATTTTTCGGTAATAAAGATATCTGTATGGTCTGATATTAGGAATTCTGGCACCCTCTTGCAAGGTTATCTTATGATCATGCTCCCTCTTTAGAGATAATCAGCTAGGCATATGAAAAACATCTTTGTAATATGCTAGAACAGCTTCTAAGTCTGGTTGTAGAGGGATTGACTTCTCCTCACCTTGCAATTGCTTGAACTCCACATAATACCTCACTCCGTCATTTGATATAGCCTTCCATGTGTCTTCCAAGAAGTTTGAGTTTTACAAAGGGATGAATCCCCTTTTATGATATTGTTCTCACCCCCCTTCCATCCATTTCAGAGTGAGATTCTTGAAATTTGCTTTTATATCCCCAAGTCTAGCCATTTAATCCAACCCTAGTACCACATTGTTCCCCAAGATTGAATAAGAAAAAACACTTGTAGCATAGTGATCCCCTGTACTTCAAGTCTTATTTGTTTGCACACTCCACAACTTCTCACACTCTCACCCGTTTCCACCGATAGTTGTATTTCCTTGACCAATTGAGTGGATATAAAATTGCTTGTTACTATATAATCCACCAATGCTAATACTAGTCTAGAGCCTAGTTTTTCCCACACCTTCAATGATCAGTTTAAAGTCAACCCAATTTGGCTATTAAGAGACAACTAAAGTATTTTGATCTCTACTTCCTGCTCCTTTTCCTCTTCTTCATCTAATTCATCCTCATTTCCCTTTTTTCTTTTTCACGAAGACTAGTTGATAATGTTTGAGTTTGCAAACATGATCATGGCCCCATCTTTCCCCACACTTAAAACATAACCCCTTTCTACTCCTTTCTTGCAATTCCGCATGAGTCAACCTCCTCTCCATTGTAAACCTCTTTTCTGCACTTGGGCCGTTTAGCCATTTTGGTTTTAGTCCTTGGTTGTTTTGGGTTGATTGACTAGCTGTGAGTGGGACTCTCCAAGAACCTCCTACCATGGTTGATCGTGTAACAGTTGGTCCCTTCCCAAATCTCCCTCTATTCTCTATGTTAGATACCCCTCCTTTCTTTAGTGCCCAATTCTTTTCTTCTAAGAGCAAGACTTTATCCATGATATCTGGTAACGAATGCAGATCATATAGTTCGCATGTAACTCCTCCTTTAGCCCGTTGAGAAAAATCCCCTTAAGCATTTCTTCATCCCCTCCCTTAAAGGAATAAAGAACATCTCAATATATAACTGAGTTGGTTTCCTTAACACTGAGTAAGGGTCCAAACGGACTTTGCACCAATCTGTATTGGAACCGACAAATTAAAGCATCCTTAAATTGGGTCCAACTAGGGGAGTTTGTTTGCCTCTACTACCAATGGAACCAATTCAAGGCTCGACCTTCCATGGCTACCAGAACTACATCCAATAGCAGTCAATCTAAAATAATGTTCCGCCCGGTTAATCCACCCATATGCATCATCCCCATAAAAAAGGGAATTTCATCTTTCTACCTCCTTGCTCCCATTGCTCTGTCTTATTACCTTCCCATCGTTCATGAATCTATCAATGCTACTTAGAGACCTGTCTGGATCCCACTCGACAATTTGATGATCTTCTATATTGAGAATGACCACGAGAATCTCTCTGATTACGTTCCTGAAGCAGTTGTCGAATTTCCTCCAACTGAGATTGACTCTCATTCCTCCACTCTAGCATGCTATGCTCTAAAGATTCTACATGGTTGCTTGAGTATTCACCATTCAGTGCTCCAAGAATCGGAGCTCTGATACCAATTGACAGGTACAAAAATTATAGCAAAAGTTATACTGAATATTTACTGTATTATTGATAAATTCAGACCTGTATTAAAGTGATACAAAACTTGATCGTAGGAAACGGTAGTTGAAATTACAAAGAAGAAAATAAAATGCTAGGCAGTTAAAGAGTGTCTATTCTCTCTTGAAAGTCTTTGTCCAAATTCTCCCTTTTTCTGTCAGTTTCCTACGTTATATACCCATTGCCCACTATCTCATTCTCTCATAACCAACTCAATAACTAGTTATAAGCTTTCTCTCTCTCCTCGACTTCTTTTACAATATATTTTTTTCTAGTATAATATTTATCATATTTCCTATCTATTTGGCCCCGAACATATCCTATCACAAAACTTTACCAATTTCATGTTTAAGTTTTCACATACCTCGACTTCTCTGATACAATCATATCTGTTAGAGGAGAATATACTTGACAGAAAGAATGTGTCAACATATTCTTTTCCCTGTTGAAAACATTTGGCAGCTTCTTCCAATGCGAAAATGTCATTCCTTTTGATAATAGTATAATCTCTCCCACATAAACAAGTCTGTGGTGCTATGTCTGCATAATAAGCATATGTCAGTAAGTCCCAAGTCATCCTCTTGTTATTTGCTAACAAAATGAAAATTAACAAGTCTCAAATCATCATGAAGTCTACATCTACATAGTAATTGAAAGCAAGTTCACCTATCAATAACTGAAGCAATTGAAATAACAATTCTCAAAATGAATATATTAATGATGTCTTACCATGGAAAAGACAAATTGGATAAGAAAAGCAGTAGTTGCACAGCAAGTAAGCTACATAGCAATCCCTGTGGCATAGGCGGCACAGCTGAGAACCTGATGTAATTGAAGAACTCGACAACTTCCTTGAACTGTTCAGTCGCAAAAGGGATGTCTTATAAAATTGCATAATATGCAAAAAAGGCAGCATAATAGCTTGATAAGATGCTGTGTCTTCAGGCTTGTTCTTGGAACTTCGGACTCTTGAGGACTGGTAAACCAACATTGCCTCTTTACAAAGAAGTTCCTCATATGGAATTAAAGGCATCATTCTGAGATGTGCATAACGCCTGCTAGCTGCAGCCCCAAGTGGAAACCAATCACCATTAGCAAAGTTTACTGCTTCTCCACAGTTAAAACCTAGGATCATAAAAAAAAAAAATCAAATAACTGATAGAATTTAATTAGAATGTATCGATAGTATAAAAGATGTTTATATTGTTATCTTATTAAAAATTGTCAAGTGTGTTAAATTTGTTGACTTATATAATAATTACTTTATAAGTTATACTTCAAATGATTTCTGATTGATTAACTATGTAACAATCCTTAGATTGATCGTGCCTGAAAATTAAACTCTAATCAATGTCTAAAACTAGAATTTGTATCATTGTATATCACTGAACATGTGTAGTCAAATTCACACTGACACCTGCAAAGAGAATGATAGATTACCATGACTAAATCCAGCATGATATGCTCTAGGAAAGGTGATGATAAACTCTCCTGGCTTCTGTACAGCCTTGTAAACTGCCACATCATGTTGTAACAAGACATTTGGTGGGAATATGGTTGTTTTTTGTGCTAGAAACTTGAAAGCTCCATCCTCTCCATGTTTTGTTAAGATCTTATTGCAACACACATGTTGTAAGACCGTCTTTTCAAATTGAGAGGCTGCATTGCCAGGCACACCATACCAAGTTTTATTTGCACCTGAGTGATGATAATTTATGCTGTGAAGAAAACAGAAATGTGTATCAAGATCGAAGTTAAAGTTAAACAATGGTCAATAGCTAAGGAAGTGGAAAAGCAGACTGTTCTTAGATATACCTGTACAAATAATGATCTTCTACATGCCATGCAAACATACTGAACAGCATCCCAATGTAAAGCATAGGATCAGTTATTCCCTAAAATTTAACATTGAAATTAGAACGCAAAATTTGTAATTTTTGAATTCATCTTAGTTTCAAAAATTGTTCTCTTACTGGAATTTCCCTGCCAGCTAAACGTAAAGGGGACTGCAGCAGCCGTGAGAAATTCTGAAATCAAATTCAAAATATTAATAAAACCATAAATACGTGCATAAAAGAATATATTATTGCAAATAACAATCAATATATTAACTTCTAATAGCAGACTCTAATTTTTGAGAAGCAATTCATGACAAGTTGACAACCAAAAATCAGTTGCAGGAGTGATGATTTTAAAAGAGAACACTAAAAAGAAATGGAGTCACCTTCAAATTCCATTTGCTTGTTCCAAGCCTGTCATCAGGATCACATGAAAAGGCACTACCTTCAACATTGACTCCATACTCAACTGTCCCCTTCTCTCCATGAGCCATCTCATGCCAGAACTCCTTTTCCACATAAGAAGAAGGAAGACCTCTAGAACTGTGAAATCTACTGAAAGAAACCTTGTTTGCAAGAGCCTCGAATTCATGATATGTATATTTTCTGGTTGAAACAATAACAACCAACAATTATTTTATTTTACATAAATTAAGCAGCAGGAAAGCTTAAAAGCGTGATATTATTTTACCTGCCTCTCATAGAAAAGGTTATTATATCCTTTTTATTCCATTTAGGAAGACGAAGAGGCTGTACATTTGTTTCAAACTTGAAATCTTTTTTCTCTTTTGTTAAGACAAAAGCAGCTGGGTTAGAGGCTTCAATTGGAGAAACAATTTTGCATATACCTGAAATATGAGGATGAAACAATAAGAATGCAAGTAAAAGAAAAAGGACAAAAAAATGCAGACAGTACTTGTTCTATTGTAGATAATTCTGTCTTCTTTGAATAAATTATTCTGGTTTAAAATAAATCCTTTTAAGTTGTGACTTGAACACTTTGAGAAAGAAGATCAAAGGAAAGTACACGGAGAGCTGGAAGGGTCACTAAGTACCGTCCCTAGTATGTTTAGGAGGACAAACAGAATGGATGTAAGAGAATCAGATTTAGGGATAAGTAACTTTTATTATGAGAGGAAATAGAGGATTGCCTTCTCATTTTGAAGGAAACTCAGACATGCATGCGAGCTGCAATTCTAAATCCATCTAATTTTCCTCATTTTCCCCCTCCTACACTTCTAAAAGAATCCTGCTATTTGTATTTGCAAGTTAAAAGTGATCATACTAATCAGCATCTGAATAATCAAGTCATTATATCAATTATACATGAAATGGAAAAATTTTCAACTTATTTACAAACCGTACTAAAATGTTACATCAATTTCTTATACAAGGGGAATTCTTGGTATAAACTTTTTAATGACAAATGAAGTCCTTACATCATAAACACAGTGATGAACTACCTGTAATTAAAAGAAAACACATCCACAACCTGTTATCACATACCATATTTAGAAGCCTCAGGAGCAATCTTCTGCAGATAAACCAAAGGATGCTCAAACTCATGCTCTGATGGGTGGTATACTGGACATTCTGGAATACTATTGGTCCATTCTAGATTGGCTAAATCAAATTTGCTCAGTTTGTGCGAGCCATGTCTCGCTGCTCGTTGAGTAATTGAACTTTTACCAGCCATTGTTTTCCTTCTTCTACACCTGGACAGTTTTGGTGCACCCATTTTGATCTTTTTATATATCAAGCATTTCTAACATCTAATTCTTTTGCAAACCTTCGATGCTTTTCCTCTAGCCTAAAATATATGTCATAATTATTAGGCAAATTAGACATTAATCAGTATACTAATTTACCAGATTGCAACAATGAAGCTAACATAACAAAATTAGAGAAATTAAATAGATGAGTATTATGCTCGTGATGAAAAACATCATTATCATTTTTATTTTCTGTCACTCAGATGGTTGAGAAAATATTATGTATAGACTTACTTTGTTTAGCATAGAAAGATTTCTTGCAATTAGCTACATATAGTGAAACAAGAGTGCCCACTATCAATTTGCTCGAACTTCACTACTATAGTGCTACTGTAATATTTTGAAACATTTTACTTTCATTCTGAATTATTTTCCAAGTAATTCCATAGTAATAACGGCATAAAATAAAATCTTTTTCCTTCAAAATGGCCATGACAACAGCAAGTAAAAGCTCATTCAATTTACTAATACCCCTCTACTAAATTTAAACACCCTTTTCCCTTAAAAGGAAAGTTAGAGATTTGTTGGGGCACCAAACATTACACTAGCAAATCAAAATAATCTTGAAAATCTTACAGAAATCTGGCATTAAAAACAGGCTTTACTGTTTGATGCTTACCTTAGTTGTCAATGATACACAGAAGAATTGATGAGGAGTTACTAGGAAGAATGTTGTTTCTTGGAGAGAAACAAATGAAGAGATGAAACTATGGTGACTAAATAGAATAAAACTATTAATATTTGCTTTTGGGACAAACTGAATGTAGATCAATGTTCTTAAAGATATACAAATTTTGAATGAATTCCTTCGTAAATCACAAGTTGTGTATATTTTCATAAATACAATGTATATAAAGCCACAGTCAAGAAAATAAGCCTTAGTGTTTGGAATTTGCATATTAAAGCATCTTCAAGTTGTTAGTAAACTGAAACTATTAGCAAGCAAAACATCAAATAAATGTGCAACCAGTGCATATATATTTTCAACTTCACATGTTACTTTACATTTAACGTGTCACTACCCAACTTTATGAGAGGCAAACATGCAAATGCACAGAACAGGCAAAGTAAAGGAAAGTAATTGCATTAACTTTTAATTTATAATGATCTCCAAAACCAAAACACCCTAATAAAGAATAAAACAATAAAAAACACTATTCATCTGTGTTTTCCTGAATCTTCCTCTAACATTAATTACGACTGGCATATAAAGCATACCAATTAATGAAGTACAGAGATGGATACATTGGCATATGCCATGCCATGTTGCTATCATGGCATCATCATTTTCCCAATAACAAAACAAGATATTTAGTAGGGAATAATACTCAATCATATATTGTAGTGTATACACTACATGCCAATTAATAACTATTGTGACACATGAATGCAAACTTACTGATCCCAAAATAACGATAACACTTTCATCTTTGCGTGCATGCATGGCATGCCCGACTAGAGACTCTTTTCTTTTCTTTATCTTGTTCATATCTTATCTTTTACCTTTTGCTTGCATGTTACAAAACCAAAAGAGGTTGAATGAAAATTGTGTGCTGTTTGAACTAGTGTGGATCCAAGCATGCGTATGTTATGTATAGGTTTGATGTGGACAAAAGTTAATTAATTGGTTGTGGAGGGACAAGTTTCTGGAAAGGAACAAGGTAACAGTTTTTAATGTTTCTGGAAACAGCATATTTTGTAAACCGGCTTGTAACTGCCAGGAAACCAGTTCGTTATTTATGTCCTTTCTTGGGATGCCCTTGTTCAGTATCACATTGTATCCAATATTTTTATACTTGCAAAATTTTCTTTGATTTTTTTTCTTTTTTACGATCACACAGACACATAACATTTTAAAATATGATATTTGTGAACCAATTTATAATTAGTGTTTTTTTATTTTTTTTATTCTTGAAACTATCAACCACTGTTAAATGTTTTAACAAATAACAGGGTGTAAAAAGACCAACGGTGTCACCTTAGTTGTTTAATTTTATACACACTTTTGTACCAAGCTTTTATACCGAATCCCTTTTAACTTTTATACAACAAAATAACAAATAATATTTGTAGTTATGTGTTTATATTTTACAAATGTAACACTTATTTAATTTACTTTTACAATATTAGCAAAAAATAGAATATAGCATGCTAAGCATACTTAAAATTAAAATAAAAAAAGACGAAGTAAAGAATTATAAAATCCTTTTAACTAATCGAACTATTGGGAACAAAAGAAATTAGTATTTGAACCACATAAAATTAGTAAATTTGAAGGTAATAAATTTATTTTAATTAATTTCATAAATTTTATTAATATTTTATCGTAGAGTGTTTATCATACTTGATTTATATTTTGCAAAATTAAACATAAAAAATATGTTTGATATATAAAAGAATTAAACATATTATTTTTATAAAAAAAATTAAGAAACAATAGTGTATTAAAGTTTAATACGATTTATTTTCTAATAAAATTAAGTTTATGAGTATATCTAAAGCTTATGGTTAGACTATTATATGCTAAAAATAAAAAAAAAATATATATATATTATTTATGTAAATAAGTTAACTATAAAAATTAATAAATAAAAATAATAATAAAAGTGATAAAAAAATTCCTTTATATTAATAAAAATTAAATACAAAAATAAAAATTTCATGACAAATACTCAAGTATAAATAATAAAAAATCAGATCTAGAAAAAATTGTAAATTGATTTATGTTCTGGAAAAGTAATTTTGCTACCCAGTATTTTAGTCTGCTTTATTTTAGAATACTTGCAATCGCTAGACTTCTTTATAATAAAATAAAATCTATTTATCAATTTCACATAAAAAAAAAAAATTATGCTACTCGTTGCTGGTTATTCTTTGGAACACAATTTATTTAGATGAATATCAGTCGTAATTAGTTTTGTATTGACACTTCAAAGTCGTCCCTTTCCTTATTGACAATTAGATTTTATAATTAAAAAACTTTTGAAGTTTGTCGTATTGGTCACTGTGGGATGTTATATATAATGCTTATTGGCAGTGCTAAACTCACAAGTATGAATCTTATTCTAATATTTAGTGGATTTGATTGATCACTTTGCCTTTGTGATGATAACCACCACAATGTCAATGTTTTGTGTCCTGATTTGGATGAATTCTCATGTATATTTGTGTTACTTCAAGGTTCAAAAGGTAGTGCAAGTTTGGAATTTTATACTGAAAAGAAGGTACTATTTGATTTCCTGGACTTCCCTTGGCTTGAATCACATTAAAGAAATATCTAAAATATGTGAATGGTTTATAAGTTTGAGGTGCATTCCATCTCTCTTGGCTTTTGGAAAGTTGTCTTCTGTTTGCTCTCTGGCCTCTGCATTCCACCTAGCAGAATATGATGTACTTAGCAAACGACTTTTTGTTTGATTCTTTGGGTGCTGCTTTGTTAATATACAGCATGTATGTAAGATACAATTCATGTGTCTGACTTGAATAATATATTTCGTGATTTGGCTACAATTGGATAGACAGATAAATCCTCAGAATGAGAAGCATCACCAACCAAAATGTCTACAATTTGATCCTTATCTTTGTCTCTTCCATAGACTTGTGGTTTGGCGCCACTCAGAGACTCCACTTCTCTCCGGGACTGTCTCAATCAAATAAAGTTGCTCCCTTGCTTTAGCAATATCATCTAATCTCTTACTTACTTTTCATTCTCTTAGCAATTTTGTAACGAAAAACAACATTCTTGGGATGAAAAGAGGATACGCAAGAGCATTGTACCTTGTCTGATACTCCTTGGTTCTCCAACCACAATTCTTCATAGGCACACTCGTCCATGAGGTCATCCAGCTCGGAAGCTGCATCTTTTAGCTTTCGCAGCCAATCCTTAACAGCTTGGGTTGAGAATTGTTTCTCTTCAGCATCTTAAAGTGTGGCCTTGATTGCAATGAACATGCTGTCAAGCTTTCTCTTGTTCCATCAAAGCTCAGAAATATTTTAAGCTGTAATTCAATTAGTTTGTTATGTTAGAGACGGTTAGTGACTGTTATAGACTTTCCTATATAAGGGAGTCACTGTAAAGTACAGTAATTGAATAATAGAATTATTCCTGTATTTTTTTTCTCTACCAAGCGTTGTCACTACAATTGGAACTTGATTCCTGACATGTAGAAAGATATCCCTATTTTTGTTTCACAGTCACTACCTCTTCTTGCTGTTGTCAATAACTTTTTGTACACGCTGGATGCTTCTTCCAATGAGCTGAAAGGAACCAACTCATGGAAGCCTTTGGGAGTGGTTCCTGTGAGAGCTGATGCACAAAGAGGTTGGGGTTTGGCATTTAAGTCTCTAGGTGATGAGTTACTTGTTGTTGGTGCACCTTCTGTATATATGTACACTTGCTGCCCTGATCCTGCTGATGAGAAATTGAGGTGGAGGCAAATTGGATGTGGCAGCATTCAGTTCAATCACTTCATCCGAAAATTGTGCTGTGATGAAGACCTGAATCTTCAGCAACAAGAAGAGCTTGAAACCTATTTAAGATATATCAGCAACTGTCTTCTATTTTGATATTATAATTTCCTTTCAGTTACAAATCTGTATTTAAATTATATTTAAAAATACATTATTATTCAATAAAATATATTATATTTTTCTATAAATTACGTCATTTTTTTCCATCAAAATCAATCTCTATAAAACTTGGAGGGTAATTTGGAGTTGTGATCAAGACATGCTTCTGTCATTTGATGATTTGATCTTTGTTACTATTAATATCTTACATGTGGATGTCACTTCTTGAAACAACTTATTGTTAGGAAGCTTGTTGATGTATCTTTTACCTTTCATCTTTGACTTAGCAGGAGTGAAAGTGGCAAGTATTATCCTATTATTGTTGGTGAAGAAAACCAGATAAGGAGGTTCAAAGATTAAATGCTATTTTTCCCCTTGTTCTGATGATGATTTTGTCAGGGTTTCAAATCTTGTTACTGAATATCAAATTTGAATCAATTGGTTCTCATTGCTTAAGTTGCCATACTTCAAATTACTTCAGTTCTTTGTCACCAGTTGCCATACTTATATGTAAAGGGAATCCAATTTAGTTATGTCAAAACTGAATAGTAATATTTTCCTCTAATAGGTTTATTTATATGAATGGATAAGACATATTGTGAAATTTTAGTCCTTGAATATATTATTTAATATTTTTTAGTCTTTACAAAAAAAATTAAAAGAAATTAAAAATGATATATGTAGAACTAAAAATAAATATTTTAACTATAAAGATTAATTTTTGTATAACTATAAAAATTAAATTAGTTAAATTTAAAATTATTTTATAAGGTTTTTATTTCTTTCACATTGTTTTTGATCGGTTTCATAATTTTTTCCTTACTTTCTTGAATCCTCCAAAATAGGAAAGATTTTGCATTCAGATCATTTGAGTTATGTTACTGATATTATTTAAGAAAAGTAATTCTTTTAATTTTTATACTTTTAACTCTAATATAGTTACATCTATTGGTACCGAAGTTAAATAACTTAAAAAACCATGGGAATAAATAAGATTTTATGACCAAAGATTGCTTAACCATTAAAAAATTTCTTAGTCAGAATTAGATTATTGCATGAGTGACATATGACTTTGGTATGACAAATGGCTTAAGGATGATTTCCTTATATTCAAGATACTCAAATGCGGGTGAAAGATTTATATCAAGATATGGGATTTGGAGGTATCATTAGGGACTACAAAAAAATGAGATTCAATTAATAAGGCTACATTTCACTTATCCTACTAAACTTATAATTAAAAAATGCAAATTTATTCACTTTTAATAAATCATTTGTGTTTATACTCACACATGACACTCATAATTATACACCTGCCTAGTATTTGTTTTTTATCTCATTTTTCTATTTTTTCTTATCAATATTATTTGTCACATTTTTTATTTCTCTCTCTTCCTTTTTCTCTTTTTATATTTTTTCTCCCTTTCTCTATATTTTTCAATTTTATTACAGGATAATTTTTTTTTTACAATATTACAGGATAATATTAGATGTTACTTTTAAAATAATTATTAAAAAATTTAATAATTTTACTATATATGAGATTTTAATTGGATAATAGTGTAAAAATATTTTTTTGATTAAATTCTTTTTCATATATATATATATAACATTTATTTTATATAACTAAAATTTATAATAAATAAATATTTTAAAGTTATATTATGATATAAAATCATTTTTAATTATTCATAATTTTTTAAAAAAACAATATTAAAATTTAATGTACAAATAAAAATAAAAAACACATATCGAAAGATATTAACAAAAAATTTAAAAACACTGTAGTTAAAAAAACTTAAAAATTGTTCTTATTTAAAATTAAGAATAACTCTTAAAAAGTTATAATTCATATTCAGACAGAACATATAAAATTTGAACCCTAAAATTTTAAGTATTAGAATTGTATTGAAAATTAAAAGGAAATGCACTTTTATATTTTTTAATAAAATTTTAATTTTACATTGAAATTTCTTTAAGGACGCTGTCAGCATTTTTCATAAAATTTTAATTTTACACGCTTTCTCTAACATCGTGTAACATATAGTTGAACAAGGTAGCATAAGTATCTTGCATCGTTTCTTTAAAAAAAAAGTATCTTACATCGTTTTCAGGGAAAGTAATTTGAGAAAGCAAAATATCTTGCATCAGTCTATGTTGTGGGTCATAATATTATATAGGAGCCATACATGATCAAACTCTACCATATGATATGATGATGTCTTATCCTATTCCTTTACCTTCTTCTCAAACTCATTGTTCCATCAACATGGCTACTGCTGCATCTGCATCTGCATCTGCATGCCTTCCTTCCTACATCATCAAAAAACCACTGGGATTTCACCCTTCAAACCTCCACAACAGGTCTTGCTATAAGTCGAATGCCTTCAGTTCCAACCTCACATGCAAGGCATCATCATCCATGATTGACTTTGATTTGTATGACCTTCTGGGCATTGACAGCTCATGTGATCAGTCACAGGTCAAAGTGGCTTATCGCTCTCTTCAGAAGCGTTGCCACCCTGACATTGCTGGTCCTGCTGGTCATGACATGGCCATCATACTCAATGAAGCTTATTCCATTCTCTCTGACCCAAACGCACGCCTTGCCTATGATAAGGTTCTTAATCTTTCTTCTTTCTTATGGCTTGCTTTTGCTTCAATTCCCTCAAATTCAATGCTTTTTTTCTTGTAATGTGGACATTCAATCGAGCCAACCCATTACTCTTCTCATGTTATGATGTGGTAAGCAACTCATTAGTTGTGCTTCTATCATTAAATTTTTATAGAGTTTTACACTCTTATATAATTATAGTTGTTATATATGGGAAGTTTGTTGATTTTTATTATAATTAACACGAATTTTGATTAGTTGATAGTATAAAGATTTGTAAATTTAACATACATAAAAATTAAACTCTTATTTATTCTATCCAATTCAAGTTTTAGGACCAGTTAGATGAGCTCTAACTAGAGCCTTTTAATTGTAAAAGTTTAAGACTTTTCTAAGAAAGAATGTTAGCTTCTTACGTTTGTAAGTGTTTATAGAGAAGTTAGATGAGTGATCTTTTAAAAAAGTTAAGATATTAATTTTAACTTTTGAGTAGTTTAATTTTTTTTCTTTTAAGTGATTGTTTAGTAGTTTATCTAAAATGGGACTTATCTAGTTTCTAGTCTTCAATTACAAAGTAGTACTTGGGTCTTGAGATGCATACGAAATAGAAAATAGAAAATTGTGAAGGTTTTGTTTGAACTGGGAATGTGTCAGTGAATCTATGTTTTTTGTTCAATGTTTCAAGAGAAATGATTTGTCAATTTGTTTTGGTTGGTTGCTAAATGTGAGAAAATGTTGATGTGATCAGGAGCAAGCGAAGAGTTCAGAATTCAAAGGCTTCACTGGCAGACCCATATACTCGGTTTGGTGTGGGTCAGAAAGTGAGCAGCGGGCAATATTTGTTGATGAAATCAAATGCGTTGGTTGCCTGAAATGTGCTTTATTAGCTGAAAAAACTTTTGCTGTTGAATCAGTTTATGGAAGAGCAAGGGTTGTTGCTCAGTGGGCTGATTCCCACCAAAAAATTGATGAGGCAATAGGATCCTGTCCTGTCAATTGCATTTCGTAAGTCTCTGCATACCTTCCGCATTTGTCTACTTATTTTGCAAATAACTGAAATTCGAAGGATCAATTTGGGCATCATAATAGCTTTTTCTTTATATTTACATAATTAATACCTTATTTGTTGTGATTTGTAGATGTTGTGTAATATTCTTGTTACTTGCCATAGAGTCATATTTTGTTGTAAATTGCTGCACACCTTCAGGCTATACTATCTTATAGTAATTTTCTCTTCGTATAATATGTCATATGTTGTTGTTGTGTGATCCATATAACACATTAGTGTCATGTGGACCAAGTAGTCAATCTCATTTAATGGGATAAGACTTTTATTGTTGTTAATATGTCATCACTTTCCAAAGGGAACTGCATTAGCATGATCCTTAATCAAGCAATGGAAGGCCACATTAAAGTGATGTCCTTCAAGTTTGATAGTGCTAATTATAAGAACTACTAATATGTTTCTCGTATCTTTATTCGTCAAGTTGCAAAGTACTTCAGAGAATCGAGAGATAACCTTTCTTCCTAAAATGGGAGATTGTAAGAGCGGTTATCTAATTAGCTGATGGTTTCTTCTAGAATTTGGGCTAACATTACAGATGTCCGGGTGTTAGCAATTTGTTATCTGAATATATCATCTTTGCTAGGAAATGGCTGAGCAAATTTCCTGCAGATAGCATCAGGGGATAAGAAAGTGGCTGTATGATGAAAGTTGGATCTGGCCTTTCACATGCTAGCTCTTTGACACTCATTTATCAAGTATAATTCTTATTTTGGTTCTATACAAGGTTGTTGGTAATTCCGTATTTTGTTTCAAGAAGGATATTTTGTCTTGATAGTCATTTTTCTACTGCTTTTTCCATCTTTATTGTTTGCCAAATGCTTAGTATGCCCCTATTGACAGGTATTTTCTTTACCATACACATCTTGAAATTTTAAATTGTTTACAGCATAGCTATTCAGAGACTCGCAATAATTGTTTAGGAATTGCAGACTGTGGAGCTTACTGCTTACTTAGTACTGTATAAGTTAAATGCTTGCCAGTCATATCTTCTGGGCAAAGATTCTCTTGAATTTAACTTTGATCAAGTAAATGTTGATTGTTGGTATCCTTTTCATCTTGGAATAATCTGTCGTGTTGGTCAGGAGTTCTTAAATCACGGTTCTCCCCTTTTCATTTTACTTGTAAATGACCATTCATTCTTCTTCTTTTGAATAAAATAGGGTTGTTGAGAGGTCCAACCTTGCAGCTTTGGAATTCTTGATGTCCAAGCAGCCACGTGGCAACGTAAGAGTAGGTGCAGGTCACACAGCTGGTGCTCGAGTCTCTAACATATTTGTAGATGTGGAGAAGTTTCAGACTAGATTCCAGGAGGCAATGGAAAAGGCTAACAAGTGTTCTAAGGTTAGTTTGACATGCAATGCAGGACTACATAGAAAGAAAGAATGATCATAATTATGCTAACATAGTGTATTCCTTACTCATTCTCTACTTCATGGATTAACTAGTTAACATCTTTCCAGGAAACAGACCTTCAAAGAGAATCAAGAATGTCAGCAATCCAAGCAATAAGAGCAATTTCCAATTGGTTATACTGGCAATCACCTAGTGCAAGTAGTAGATCATCAAAATCTGAGAAGGGCATGACAAGAGTTGTATATAAACTGCCTGAGCCGGATATTGGCAAGCTCAGAGACGCGGCTGCAAGGAAGAAAGTCAGAGAAAGGACAAGGACCAAACATCAAACCCCATTAACTCGCATTCATCCTGAGGAGTATTGGACTCCATCAACTCATGCTCTTCCATCTTCAACTATTGCTACTCCAACCCCACCTGAGAAGCCTGCAGTTACTACTACAGGACAGAAAAAAACAAATGAAAGAGATCTTGAAACATATGAGAATCAAAATAGCCCTATTAAATGGGGGTTACCAATGGTTACTGCATTGACTGCAGTGGTTACAGTTCAAATACATACAGTTGAGTCAACACGTGAGTTGCAACAACATGTGGCTGGTTCTCTAGCTCTGGAAATTGTTAACAGCTCTTGGTTGCAGTGTACGCTGGCAGCTGCTACATGGTATATGATTGGAATGGCAATTACAGAACTTGTGGCCATAATTGGAAATAAAAATAGGTAGAAGTACATGTTAGGGGCTTTAAAGTTTAGTAACAAAGATAGCATATATATACACGTAATAAACTGTAAGGTATATAAAGGAACTCATGAATCACAGTAGATGATGTATAACAATTTCTCCATTAAGAATGCCGTACTTTATCAATTCTCTGACTCAGCTTTCAAATATTATCCCAAACTTGGGATTTAGAATTGATCACTTTCTTGCAGCTTTCTCCCATATAGTCCAAAAACATTGATAATTCTACTCGATGTCTCACAGGTCACTTTGCTTAAATATTGGCAACGGAATATTTTGATGAACGCGTATATCCATTTTTTTATCCTTTTATTTCGAATGTTAGTGTATGTTTCACACACCTTTCACCTTCATGCTTGCGTTCAAATAAGCAAGATGCCATAAAGTTTAAAATTTGAGATTTGTGTTAGCAAAGTTGGTTGGTTGCTAGGAGTAACATCTGATTTCAACTTGTGCTGACTAATTTTAAATATAACTCATGAGTTGTGTACATAGGAAACATTATCGAGCTGCTTCCCGTCCGCAAAATAAAAGAGAAAATCCATCTTAATGTGTATGAAACCATATGCACTTATAAGAATTAGAAAACATTTTCTCAGTTTTGTCCCTCTTCTGTCATATTTGAAGAAAATTTTTGTTCATATTTATTTGTTATTTCAAAATTTTATAATAACATTAATTACTATTTTTCAATAATACATTTATGCAAAAAAGAAAGACAGAGAAACAATAATATATAAGATGAAGAAATAAATGAAAAAATAAATAAATAAACAATTTTAGGCAAACGCTAACCCAGCTAGAAAATTTAATTAAAAAATATTAACAATACACCAATGTGCTTTTTAATACATTCCAAACATAGACACCAAAATGCACATTCGTTGGTTTTTTTTTTTTTTTTCATTAACGATTATATATCTATTCACTTTTTTTCATTAACCCGGCTCGAACAGGATGTAGAGGATATACGCAGTCTATATCCAATATCTATACACTTTTTTTTTACTCATAAATACACCTTTCATTTTATAGAGCTAAACTCCTTAATTTCAAAGGATGATAGTATAATGTTTTATTCTTCAAACGACACAGTAAATCACCATTTCAAGGACCGATTTTTTCGGCTCACTAATTACGATCCATCACAACCTAAAATAATCTATGTGGAATTTAATCTTCACAATTCAAGTGTACCTCACCGCTGTCTGAATAACAAATATTAATAATATTTAACAACGTTGCTTCCACTCCACTGCAGGTGTAAAAGTGAAAATCTTAAATTTTTGTTGAAAGAAAAAAAAAATGACATGGAGTAAACTCCAATTGAACTCTATGATAATAGAGCAATAACCAAAGCTGCAAAACTAAATAATTATTGTAACACTATTTAGCAAATGACAAGTGATATCACAAAATTTAGGTGAAACTTTACTCAAGTGACATGATGGCCAAGCAAAGTGTATACGTAAATAAGGTGAAAATGGAATTGGAATGATCATACAATCAACACAGCAGTAAGAAGGTTAAAAAATGAAAGGTATTTTGATTGTTTTATTTTACACATCCATAGGGGTTGGTCCATGAATAATATTGCAGTAAAACACAATGACTCCAAAAACCTTAGGACTTGTTTACTTTTGTTTAATTTAAAGAAACAGAAAACACAAAGAAAGACAGATGTCTTTCGGTACAAATATACATAAATAATTCACAGAAGTACAAATTTTAAAAAACAGAAAAAAAAAATGACAATTTTGTAATTATGCAGTGAAAATTGCGGTAACAAACTGTATATTAAAACTTGTTTGAAACCGCTATTGCTATTTCTGATTAGGGGTTGAAATGCATATTTTGGAGCCAAACGAAAATCTATTGATTAATATGTAAATTGGTTGGGTTTTGAACCAACCAAATGACATAGTGTATGCAGAAATAAATTCATACAAGCAACACAAAAGTGAGATAAACAAAAAAAAAAAAAAAGAGAGTATTTAGTTTGTTTTGTTATACAGATGAATGAACTAGTAACGGTACTTGGTGGAGTAATCCTTGGGTGCGATGACGAGACCGCGTCCCTTCCTTGCGCCACGGTAAACGGTCTCGACGATGTCGATGAACTCCTGTTTGTCCTTGAGAGCCCAATTGATCTTGTTGTTGTTACCGGTGCCAAGATCGATCATGATGTGCTTGTTCCTGAAGAAAAACATGACGGTGGAAGGATCGTAGAGCTCATACATGGTGTTGAAATCAGGCACCTCCGTTATGTCGACCAGGTATATGACCGCGAAGTTCTTTATGGTCTCCGCCACCGACGCCAACACCTCATCCATCTAATCAATTTCACAATTCATTCAATACAATTGAATTTCAGTAACCATCAATTTCACAATTAATTAGTTACCTGCATGCAGGTCTCGTCCCAATCGTGACCGAATCGGATAACAACGAGACGCTCCTCTTCGGCAAGGATTGCCTGATCAACGGCCCATCCAGAGTGCAAGTGAGGCAACAGGTACGACATCTTCTTCTTCTTCTTCTTCTTCGATTTCTTCTTCTTCGATTTCTTCTTCTTCGATTTCTCTCTCTCACAACCCCCAATTCACCTTCACCTGCCTAGGGTTTCAGACTATCAACTCAAACTCAAACGCAACTACGCCTCGTTTTCGATTCCGATTCTTTCAAAAGACTAGCCTCAGTTGGGCTTCTACCTGTTACCTAATCCGCTAATTCATTGGGCCCAATTATCACCTATGGCCCAATATATGTAATTTCCTTTCAAATTATATCAAGTCAAATAGCAGTTTTCTTTAGGATTTCCAAAAAGTCAAATCAACATCTGAAAAATAATTGTCCTATCATGCTATTATCAATCAACATTGCCAGACAATTAAATTAAGCTTTAATTAATTTAATTATTTTTAAATTTAATTTATTTTTCTTCTGACTAAATCATTTTTACCTCAATTTAATCATTTTATTCAATATTTTATGGTTTACTTTTAATATTTTACAAATGAAGTACTTGTTAGTTTCACATCAAATTTAAATAAAAAAATAAACAAACATAAATTGAATTTTAAAAATTATAAATCTTTCTAATATATATTTATTATATTAAGAACAAAAATCGTCATCCATTATCAATTACTTATATATTATTTAGAATATAATTATTAACTAAGAGTGTTTATATACATAACATAATATGATATCATTTTTAACCCTTCCATTATATGTAATGTTTATTAAATATTTGACTATTTTTCATAATTTTTGGAAGAATTGGGTTATTTAGTAGCTTGAAAGTGTGAATAAATAATTGATAAAGTGATTAATATTGATAAATATGGTGGTTATCCTATTTTTATTTTATTTGTCCAAGTACTTTATAATGATGTGTCGAATGAAAATTTTATGAGAGTTATGTGTCCAATTGATATACGAGGTGTATGAACAAATTTTATGTATAATGCATGTTTTGATATCTTTTAAGGCTTACGAGAAGTGGATGAAGTGTTAATCCCTATTTCTTATAGCAAATGTCTTTGTTAGATGATTAAAGTGAGGTGAAAATGCTAAGTATGAATTATTCAAAGACATATTTAAGATATCGACATGTCAATTGTAAGAAGCAATTATATCAAAATACACGTAAAAGATTTGTATGACATTTTAATAACAGTTGTGAATAGTTATTGAACAGAAAATGGACTAAGATTGTGGATAATATTTTAGATAGTCCATCATAGATAATTGTATACATGTCAAAATATTATAAATCCATCTCTAGGTTAAAAAGTCTATTAATTGGTAGATACATGCATGCCAGGTATTATGACTATTGGTTATTGGAGTAAAGTGAATCTTGTTAACTATTAATTGGCTTTTTATTTTTTGTTATAATCTTTTCTTCTTCTTATTACTTTTTTAAACTTAAACTTATCACTTTTTAATTTTCATTTTTTTCTCTAAACTTTTATCTAGTTTATAATTTTGCATTTTCATATCTTAATCTCAACTTTTTCTTGAAACTTGTACTTTTTTACTTTATTTTTACATATATTATTGTTACTAGTTACAATTCGATGAAGATTCATTCTTATGTTTCTCAATTAAATTTGTTGCAGAGGTTTTGCACACAATTTTTTTATACTTGTGAATTAAGCAAGACGGCGATGGTCAATGGTGTTTTTTATTCAATTTCAAGAATTGATTTTCGATAGTTACATACTAATCAAGGTCTTTATCAAAATTGAATTAGAACTTTAACTTATATCATACCCTCAAGTTGAAAATGTAATGTTAATTTGATTAAAAAAAACTCTCAACTAATTTTGGTTCTAAATCTCACGAATAAATTATATTTGTTGGTAAGAATCATTATAGAAAGTTATCAATTCAAGAATTAAACCATTTTGGTTCCATCAACAATAACAAAATGAAAATTAGTTTCCATAACATATTTGTATGTTACGAAAACTAATTTCCAATAAATTTGCATGAAGGGAAAAAGATATGTGAACGTTGGGACGATGTGAGAAGGAAAAGAATAAGGAGAGCCACACCCAACAATGCAAGTGAAGGAAAAAGTGAGGGAGGTGAGAAGAGAGTTTAAGTTAGAAATAGGGGAGGGTGTTTTAGGGATTTTAAAATGTTTGAAAAACATAAGGGTTGTGAAGAGTAAACAGGAAAGTGCAAATAGCAGTCCCATGTACTTTTGAGATAGAACTGAATTAAAGCAGAAAATGTAGGACCAGAAACATAGTTGGAACATGATCTACTTAGATGTCTGATTTGGTCTAACTCTTTGAAGATTGCCATCAATTTTATTTTCCTACTATTAGAATTTTATATCTGGCGCTATTCATAATATTAAAATTTTAAAATTAGTTTGGCCTACAATACAAAGTATGAACAACAAACATTTTGGCACTGCATGAATTATAAGGTCCGGTTTGAATTCGGCAACTTTTGTCCTTTCTAAAACTAGGGAAATTTCTAGGTAGAATCTGAGGGTAAAGGTCGATGATATCATTCAGATCCTATGTCGTACATTTTCAAAATAAAGACAAAGCACAGTTGTCAGCAACCCATGCACAAGTATACAAAATCTTTTTCTAATCTAACATCTTAGTATTTTCACATTCCTTATATAATATGTCTCAACCTTCTTGTTTGAACGACATTTTGTCACCTCTTAAGTAGCTATACATGATATATATCACAGGTTGGCATGCACGAGTGCATCCCCTCTCGTGCATGTATTGTTAATCATATTGATCTAATATTCAACAACAGTATCCTATAACCTCTAACATATCCACACAAAGGGAAGGTTCCTTTGGACAAACTAGTACCTTAGCTGTTACCGCTATGCCAAATCCGTACCTTCATTTTTGCTTCCTCATCCTGAATCTTAGATCTAATTAAAATAATTTTTTTTTCTCTTTACTAATATATATATAAACCCCTTGAAGCACCCTATTAGCCTATACCATAGTAGTAGCTTTCTAACTTTGACTTGATAAAAAGAAAGCTTTCTAGCCTTGATTTTCTCACAAAGTGCAAACCCTTATTTCTTCCACTCAAGTTATGGCACCCCTTGATTTTGTTGCCCTTAAGGACTTGCACAATTCAGCAAATAACCTTCTCCATTCTCCACTGGTCCAACAAGCTCTTGTCCATCAAAGAGAAGAAAAATGGTTTGATGATGTGTCAGAGTCATCTCTGAGGATGTTGGAGGTGTGTGGTATCTCAAAAGATGTTCTATTGCTAGTAAAAGAACACCTTCAAGAACTTCAATTTACTTTGCGTAGAGCAAGCATTGGTGATCCAGGGGTTGAGGAAAAAATCGCATCCTATAATTGCTATAGGAAGAAACTGAAGAAAGAAACATTGAAATGTTTGAAGTGGTTGAAGAGTATGAAAAGTCAAACAGCCACTATGCACCCACCAATGAGTGAACAAAAACTAGTGTTGGTTGTTGATGTGCTAAGAGAAGTAAGGATGACCAGCATTTGCATTGTGGAATCACTTTTGTCCCTTGTTTCCTCACCTTGGTTGGATTCAAAATCAGGGAAAAGGTCTTTCGCATCAAAGCTTGTGCGTGTAAGTTTGCATTGTTCAGATGATATGATCTATGATGCCATGGTGCTTCAAAGTGCAAACAAAAGGTTAGCAGGGGTTAGGATGGCTATAGAAGATCTTGAGGTGGAGTTGGAGTGCATGTTCAGACGTTTGATCCACACAAGGGTTTTGCTTCTTAACATTCTTACCAAATAGAAAACTAGGTGGGAACCCCAATACCAATGACACAAGTCAACTAGCTAGCTAGCTCAATATAATATTAAATTACTTCGATTTTTAACCATTCTTTTTATTCTTTGATTGTTTCCAATAATAAAATTGTGAATCCTCAATATAATTGAACATTGTCTATTCCACCCTGAGAGTTACTGTTTTACAGATTTACATCTAATTTTGAAGATAAGTTTGGGGGGATTTGAGGACATATATGTGGATAAGCTACCCTTTCTTATTTAGTATGTAGTTTGGACTAAAAATAAAAACAATTCAATTTCTTGTATGCTTTATTATGCCATATAATGCAAGAAAGAAATTTCATAATTCCATGTGCTTCCAGCTGTATGCAGTGGATTTCTTTGTCTCTATGTGATCCAACAATATGAGGAATGTTAGAATATAATAATTGGAAATGTATATGTAGCGCAACAGAACAGATATTGCTTTTAAGCTTCATTTGAATTATAGCTAATAGTGATTGGAAACAGGATGTCTCCATGTGCCTTATAATTAGTTTGTGCTTTTTAGTCAAACATAGCTATATATGAAGGAAATAAATTAATGGGAATGGGTATTTAACAGTGTGAACAGTGTGTGGGGATGGTTTTACATGGGTATTTTAACAATCTAGATAATTAACACCCTACAAATTGTAGGGACGAAAATAGTAGTTTGTTCCTTTTAAAATACAAAAGAATTTTCGAGAATATAAATTTACAAACTTTTAATTTTTAGTTAAAAGCTATTAATGTAAGTTAATCAATTAAAAATATTTTATAAAATTTATTGTTGAAATAATTGATATGTATAAAAATACATATTTTTGTATTGTTTATATAAAAATAAATTATACAAATTTTCTGAAATTTTATGAAATTATATAAATATTTTTTATTTTTTAAACATTACAATTATTTCTTATAGAGAATGTTAGTGTAATGTATGAAGGAAAGTCAATGTAATATTTATAAACATTAAAAAATATTAGTATAATATAGAAAATGTTAGTATATATTTTTTAAAAATTAAAGAGATAAGTAGAAAAATAGAAAATAATAAGAGGTGCGTGTGTAATTTTATTAAATTTCATTGAATGTTTGTGTAATTTAGTCTTTATATTATTATATAGTTTTAGGTTTTAGTTAATTTTAAATTCTTATAAGTTTTATTTAAAGATTAAATGTTTTCTTAAAAGGTAAAATAAATAATTTAATTTAAGGATTTTTTAAATAAATATTATAATATAAAATGAGAAATAAGTGACTTTTTGTTAAATGTTGAGGTTAAAAATAATTTGCTCATTAAAATATTTCTTTTGATAAAATGTTGGTAAACAAGTTAACCAAATTATAAATTAGTTAAAATGATTAATTAAATACATTTTCATGTTATGTTTTAGTTTTGACTTCAACATAAAACGATTTCACCTTTCCTAAACTTTTGCATCAATTTGAATAAAAGGGACTTCAAAGTTAGGACTTTGGATAGGAATGCTATTAAATAAATATAAAAGACAATGAGAGGAAAGATGAAAAAAAATAAGACTTTCATGAGTTTCAAAAAAATAATGAGGTTGGTATTAATATAGAATTAGAAAAATTAGATCAAGTAAAGAAGCAGGTTTTACTTTTAAGGCAATTTTTTTAAACTGGATCTAACTTTGAATACAATTCTCTTAATTACACTAATATTCTAAAATAGGAATATTTTGCCTTGAGGTTACTTATACAGTCTCTTAATACTGTTAATATATTTTTAGGTTAATATTATGAACAAAACTTAAATATAATTTATTGATATTTTGGTGTTTTTTTCTATTAGAAATAAAATTGACTTAATTGTACGCTTTATTACTCAAATAAAATTATTTTCTGAATTTTATTATCTTTTTGCATAATTTATCATAATATTTTTATTTTTTTATATTTTATCATTTAATTTTTTTATATATTTTATTATTATGTAATAAAATAATGTCATTTTATAAAAATTATGAAAAAACGACATTATTTTTAAAGAAATGTTAGTACTTTGTTTCACATTTAATGAATTGATAAAATACATAAAAAAATAAATAAATAATAAAATTAGTAAAATAATAATAGTTGAGATAAAATACGTAGCTAAATCAATAAAATTATATCTTCTAATTTTAATTGACAAAACAATACTAGTAAAACTTAAGAACTTATAATTGTAACCAGAGAATAACACTAACTGTAGATATAAAGAGCAAATAGTTTATAAACTAATACTGTAAAATAATTATAGATATTTAATTATAAATTTATTTTTAATTATAATAATTATTTTAAAATATATATTTATCATAATTTTTTATTGATGGACAATATATATATTTTTTAGGAAATCACTATTTTAATTTTTTAAAATGTATAGTGTTTTCATATTAATTTCTAAAATTTAAAATTTAAAATAATCTAAAAATATTAATTTAGAATTTATATTAATCAAAACTTAAAAAAATATGTGATTTAAGTGATAATATTAACATATATTTAGATATTAAAATGGCAATAAAATGTAGTTAAGTTTAAGAATTTAGATGAAATAACCGAAAATTTTATGAACTTATTTATAATTTGACTTAATTGTGTATTTTAACTCTGAATTATTTTTATTTCATGAATATTACTGTCCAACTTTTTTTCAGGTGCATTTTATTATTATATATTTCAATTTTTGTGCACTTCACTAATATATTAAATTTGTAATGAAGTGCTGTTGAATTTTTAAAAAATTATGTCTTATAATTAATTTTTGTAAAATAATGTTATTTTGTTATTAATATAATGATAAAATATGTAAAACATTTATATGATAAAATATACAAAAATTAAAAATATGATGATAAAATATAAAAAAAAATATTGATGGAAAAGTTCATAAAATGATAATAATTAAGTAATAAAATATATAATTAAACCTTATAATTTCCTTAATTTTAAATACTAATGTAACACTATGTTTCACTTTCAAAAACTAAAATAACAGTTTGCTTCAATTTTTTTATACTAACATTACCTAGAAATTAGACTCTTTAATAATTATTTTTTTTTCAAATACAATAACGTAATAATTTAAAAAGAGCATATTATATTTACATTCCTTTGATTTCTTAAAATTGTACTTGATATTTCTACCTTTTTAACAATGGAATGTGTTTTTGAGGAACAAAGAGTTTGAGTAACAGTTAAATGAAGCATGATTTCTTTTAGAACATACTAGTAGCCACACTCTAAATCCTAACATATTTCACACAAGTAAGGGGTTACAGGGTTAAAAATTAATGACTAAATATTAGGGTTGAAAATAGTTTCTTTTTATATAAATAAAATAATTTTAGTTTTTTTAGATTTTTATTTTTATTTTTTAATTTTTACTTTTATATAATTTTTTTATTTTA
>JAMLFT010001680.1:0-29320 GCA_026544285.1 Pachyrhizus erosus
ATATTAGTATAATATATAAAAAGTATTAATATAATATTTTTAAATATTAAAAAAATAATATAATTTATAATATATAAAAAATGTGAATAGAATATTTTTAATCATTAAAATGATTACTGTAAAAAAATAATATCGTGTGTAATTAAAAAATTATAAATATAATTTGTTCTAAATTTTTTTTCCATAAAAATCTCTTACACGAGAAAGTTTAATATGCAAATAATATTTTTTTTCTGTGATATCCGATTGAGTAATATAAGTCAATCCAATAATTATTATAGTTATGCAGTTTAAATTTTATGAATATCATCGTTATTGAGATTCAAGTTAAATTAGATTTAAAATTTTTAAATAAAGTCTTAAGAGTGTGTGTGTATATATATATATAAAGTAAAAAAATGAAATTATGTTAAAAATAATTTTTAAAGTATGTTAATATTTTCTTGTATATAATGAAAAGGAGAAACTAAAATTAAAATAATTAATTAAATTTACTAACATAAATTAGTTATTGGATAAAAATGATAGATAGGAAATACTTTGCACATGTACATAGTAAAAGAATGTTATGAATTTGATTAAATTGAGTTAGAGATGTATAAGGCACAAAAATATCTCCATACAACAATCTTCCTCTGACTCTAAATCTGCTCCAACTACTACTCCGTATCATTTTCCAACATCACGATCATGTTATTGATATTGAGTTAATTTGTTTAAATTAAAAAAAAAAGTTTAAAAGAAGTATTTTTTTTAAAAATGTTTTTACAAAAAATAAATATAATTTATTTATTAAAAATAAAAATTAAATTTTAAAATAATTTAAAAAAACACACAAGTACTTATTTTTTTAAAATAAAAATTAAGCACAAACATACGAATCATTATACGATATAACACGATATATACACGATCAAGCACCAATTACAATTTTAGACTTTAGAGCCCTATCCCACCATGGAAAAGAAATATTGAGTTGACCATGTATGAGTTGGAATTTAACCACTAACTTGAGTTTCCAGCAAGAAATACTCATTGCTATCATCCGAGAAAAGCTTATGTGTCCTAATGGAATAAGGGATTTGTTTTATTTCCTACCAATATGAGTATGTATTACTTAACTTATAATATTAAAAATATAATCAAAATGTGAAATAACCAATACTTTTAAATTCAGAATGCTTATTAAACTGATCAAAACATTGATCCAAGATTCATTGGTATAATTGCGGAAGAATTGTGATCAAATTGATAATAATTAAATAATACTATTTTTAATATAATATATTAAATAAAAAAATAACATAATATTCACAATCTTGTGATATTAAAAACTATACTTTAGTTATAGATGTTACGATTTACAACTCATAACATAGTATTTAGAATTAACGATATTGATAGTTTTAAGAATTAATATAATGTGTTGTTATGCTTGAGCGAAACAACAAACAAAAAGATACAAGAAAACATGAATTCATAAAGTTTAATGCGTGTTTTGGAAGTGTGGTGCGTCACTTAATTTTCACATTAGATACCTCGTATAACGAGAAGCTATATATATAAATTAGTTTCCAATTTCCCGCATTTTGGATCCGCATTATATTGTTCTAATGTAAAACCAAACATAGGGTAACCCTAGTTGCAAAAATTCACAAATTCACGGATATAATCTTCACATTTTCTCTCATTTCAATGGCATTCTTAAATGCATTTAATATTTTTTTTAACATTCAATATGTGTTTAAATTAATTATTTTTATTTAAGAATATTTAATATGTAATTGAGAATAAAATCTTTATTAAAAATGATCAATCAGATTCTTTAATAAAAAAATATCATCTCAAATAAATAGATAAATATTTTGTATCAATTATAAGGTAACTCAAAATCTATCTTATTTATAATTGACCTTTATAAAAATTATAATTTTTTAATAGCTCTCAAAATTACCTTTTAAAAAATAATCATTTTTAAAAATAAATCAAACATATAAATGCTGGACATCCAAATCATGTGCATAGAGCCAATAAAGCGTAAATGCATTATTAACACATTACTCGTCGTAACTTCTATTTAATAAACATTAATGCCGTGGCAAAGTTTTGTTGACTTAATACATTCGAATTAAATAATTTCTTTAAGTCCATTAATGAAGTTTCTCTATTAACAATTTTTTTAGAGGCTCTCAATTTAATATTGAAAGTTAATTTCTTTTGAGATATAAAACAATACTTTTTTAATAATAATATAATTATATGTATTAATACAAATAAAAAAAATAATTCCTAAAAAATAATATATACAAAAAGTATATATTATTATAAATCCTTATTTTAATAGTTGGGTATATTTTCTGAAATGATTTTTTTTCAACGAATGGTTCTAATTCTCTTCAACAACTCTCCTTTTTAGTATTTCTTCACATTTCATTCTCATTATCTGTCTCCTCTCATTTTGCCTTTTTCATTGTATAGGCACGATAGGAGAAAATGGAAAATGAGTATCATATATTATATATTTTAGATGTATAGATAAAAAGAAGAAAGAGACAGGAGAGTTTTTTTTTTTTAAAAAGGAATAAATACTAGATATGATAAAAAAGAATGTGAGAAGAAATTAAAAAAAAAAAGAAAAAAACAAAGTAAATATATAAATGTAATTACTTAGAAAAATTCAATTTATCTAAATAAAATTTATAATAAATAAATTTTTTTACTGCATAAATTATAGTATAATTAAAACTCATAAGAAATAAATATAATTGAATATATCAAATATATTTAAAATTAATAATGAATAAATAAAATTATAAAATAAAATTAATATTAATTATTGAGATGTTTTTAGAAATTTATTGAAATTCAATTATAAATAGAAAAATAAATTAAAAGAGATAAAAATGTTAGAAAATAAAATATAAAATTGTAAAAATAAAAATAATTTGAAATAATAAAAAGAAACACAGTTTTACTAGTTAGGCAAGAAGAGAAATAGACTTTGAGCTAACCTAGTTGTCATAAGCTAACATGAAGGTTCCACGTGTATTTTTTCCTTAAAAAAAGTACGAAATAATTTCCAAATTAAAAATAGTCTGAGGAAGATTTAAAGGCTTCCTAAATAGACACACGAAACGAATCTCCCTTACTTACATAAGGAAATCTTTATTTATTATTATTATTTATTTTTATGGAGGAAGTTGGAGTTAGAAGAGTACCGTAACGTAACAACTCTGATACCTTTGTCATCTTTGTCTGTCTTTCCTATTTCCTACTCTCAGGAGAAAAAACGCTAACGCATGTGCGCGCGCCCCCCCCACCTCCACCCCCAACAACTGCCTAACCCTCCTTCCACTCATCACTGCAACCCAATCGCAGATTCAGTTTTTGGGCTAACTTAAATCAAATCAAGATCGCGTTTTTCTTCAAGGTTCAGTGTTTTTGCCCCCCTGCTTCAACTGGGTTTCCTCCAATTTCTCGTAACGCCTCTTCAGTTCTGCTAGATTATTGAATTCCCAATTATCCTTTTTCCATTTTTATTTATTATTATTGGACTATTGGATGAGATTTCGTTGCTGACGTGGCTTTTGGAGGTTGGCCAGGGTCATTGTTGAGACGTCTTTTTCTTTCACCGGTGTGATCATTCCTAGGTTGAGATTCTTATATTGACGATGATTTCTATGCCACGTTTGGGTGTGTCTGCTATTGTGTTTTGTGAATTTGAAGTAGGTCATGAATTTCATCCAAAAGGATTTACTTGGTAGTCCGTATTTGGGATTTGGGAAATGTACTATAGGTCACTGGAAAATTCTTGGAGTGATTAAATTAGATCAGAGGTGTTTTATTTGTTAATTTTGTGGAAAATTGTTGTTTGTATTGCAATTGGATGGTTGGTCTTGGGAATAGGAAGGGTGAGGATCTAGATAGGTTGTGGTGTTACTAGTTGGGAGGTTGTGTCAGTGTAATCTGTTTGTTGCATTGCAATGTCTGGTGGAACACCGCGTGGGGGAGGTGGATTGATGAGGCAGAGGCATAGCCAGGGCTATGCTAGTAGTGGTGATGATCTAGAGGATGATGCATGCTCGAGGCACCGTCCCTTTTTGACCCCGAGTCCACCGCCTAGGACGTGGATTGAGATGCTGGAAAATTTTCTTTGGCTTGCTTCCGCTGCTTTCATTTTATACTTTGGCGATCAACAATCCAATTTGATATATCTGTTGTGCCATGACAATCGAATAAGAAGGTAACAACATACAAATTGCAGTCTTATGCATAATGGTTTGAAATTTTGAATTATATTTATAAACTGCATGTGGTACTTCAAATATCTCAAAGTTCATTATCTGATAGTTGCTTATGTACGTACTATTCCATGGACTATTATCGTACCACCCACGATAGCAACACGTAGTTTTAAATTCAAAGCCTTGACTTGGTTAATCCTCATGGTCAAATTGGAGGTGTAGTTGTTCAGGAGCATGTTGAATATGTAGATTATATGCAATTCAGTATAGATAGATAGAGCTTCTTAACTCTAGACTTTTGCCCGACTGGGCCTTGGTATTGCTTACTATCACAACATTGTGAGCTATGAACATTTGGGGAGAGGTAATGAACCGAGGCTCATATTGGTCAATAGTGTTGTATCTTCAAGTGTGCTTTCTTACTGAATAATCATGGGATAGTTGTGATGTTGTACATTTTAGAAGGTGCAGAAATGATAGAGAAAGCACAGTGTAATTTACTAGCATATGCTTCTCATTTATATAGCCTTTTCTTCTATTTAAAGGATGGGGGAGAGGGGATGAGATTTATGTTCATGATTTACTCGGAGAACTGTAGTATTTGGTTTCTTTTCAATTAGGATATTTATGACCACATTTGTTTACATTGTTATTCCTTTCTAACTTTGGCTATTAAACAACTTATTGATTGACACCCTCATTAGTTGGAAGCAATATTATGAGTCATTGGACCAGACCTTGGGACAAGCATATATGCAGAAGATTAAATCATCTATCCTGAACATAAAAGTAGAGACCATATTCTGCAACTCATAACATGATTCTGTATTATGATGTGATTCATGGCTAAACCATATCAACTCACTGCCATTAAATTGTATATATCTACCATGGATGTATTAAGCTAAACAGTATCTCAACAGATATTTGGAAGTGAAATGATCTATATTATGCTATTTGATTGTATCTACACTCTCCAATTATAAGAAAGAAAACCTGTTTTGATGATGTATAACATGAGTATGGTTGTGCCTGTATGATGTCTAAATTTGAAATAATGAAAGGAATCTGCAAATTTTATAGTTGTGATTCTGATAGATTAGATTCTGCTACTTACTTTACATATCAGTATCACAATTTTCATGATCTTCTCCTTAATTTTATTGCAGACTGCCTTTATATCTTGGGATGATAGGTATTGGTTTGAATACAATGATTTTCATTTATACAACTATCTTGGCATGGAGTGCTCGAAGGTTTGATGAAAATTGGGGATTGAAAAAATGGGAAATAACAAGCATCTCTGTGTTGCCATTCGCCACAGTATTTGGAATCATCTCCTTTTGCTTGTAAGGAACGATGCAATCTTCAGTGTTTTATTTCAATTGTATGTTATGTCTAAGTGTTTCCTTGTTTGTCTGACTCCATATCCCGTGCTTCTCTAGGTTCTCCTTTGCTTTGTGGCCAATATGGAGTTTCTTAACACTTCCTCTTCTGGTATATCAACATCCAACAGTTTTGTTTTACATTTATTGTTATGTTTACATTCTTGTTTTATGTAGCACCGAAAGGTAAAACTGTGCTAACCACCTCGTTGCTCCATGTTCTGCAGTTTACACTATTTATGGCT
Source organism: Pachyrhizus erosus (assembly GCA_026544285.1). Taxonomy (NCBI): domain Eukaryota; kingdom Viridiplantae; phylum Streptophyta; class Magnoliopsida; order Fabales; family Fabaceae; genus Pachyrhizus; species Pachyrhizus erosus. The sequence goes on from JAMLFT010001680.1 coordinate 5,875, forward strand.
TGCATGGTAGTAATCCCTTGCCTCATTTTTGGGACACTGCGGCCTCAATATTATGATGAACTCCGTACAGATTAAGCCTCATATGATTCAAGTGAGGAATAGTACTGACTTAGATAAAGAGTTTCTAACACGTGTCGATGATTGATTGGTAGCTGTTGCTATGTGGTTTGAAGTTTTGTCTCCAAGTAGCATGTTGTATTACATGTTATGCTTTCCTAAACTGGTGCTAACAGTAAGAGCTAAAATTTCTTTCATCCTTACAATTACATTAGGTTGGAGTGATGGTAATGCGGCCGGTCTTAGTTGCTACAGGTAGAGACATAGGACATATGGGTAAAAGTGTTCCGGTTTTATCAATTGGACGCCTTCAGTTAATGATATCATAGCAGCATTTTTGGATTTTCAGTTTTTCACGTTTACTAGGTGGATAACAACCCTCCTCCAAAATTATTATTTATTTTCTGAATGGTTGCATCCCTTTAAACTTAAAAGAGAAGAGTTCAATATTTCTAAACGTTACGCTCTCCATTATTTTTCCATTTTGCTCACAAAAGGCACGATTGTTTTGAAACTTGTTCTGACACAGAAAACAATGTCGTTTACTAGCTTATTGTGAAGAGCTTAACAGCACGTGAAATGAAGACTTATAATATTTGATTGATCTAGCACTCGCTCTATTATGTCACGTTAAGAGGAAATGCCCTACTTCCGTCCTTCCATGGAAAATAAAAATGAAAAATCGTTGTGGATTAGCATAACGTTTTGGCATTGGCCATTTAAAAAAGAAAAGGTTTTATCTACTTAGGTTACTTTACTTTGATGGTTGATGATGTGGCTCCACTAATTAAACTGAATTGATTAAATGTTTGTGTTTTCGACACAATATGGTTCAACACTTCAACTCAAACAAAATTGATAAATTTAATTTCTATCAGTTCGTTTTTCAGATTCAAACTTTTTTGAAATTGAACTAATCTAAAGGGAAATGATCCGTTTATTATTTATACGTTGTTTTTTTTCTTCATTTTTTTTTTATTTGATAATATTTTCTCCTTAACAAATACATTCCACTTGAAATCATGAACTTAAGGACTTTTATTAATTTTTATAGATTTTGCGTTATTTATGATTTTTTTTATATTTTTAATTAATTATTTTGTGTACAATAGTGATGCGGATGTTAGAATTTATGACTTTACATATTACCTAAATCCTTCCGAGTCCTCTCTACTACGGTAGTGGCTCTCTTTCAATAGTTGCGCTGAGGTTTTTTGTTAGGTTGGTTTGGTTTAAATTTCATATTTTTTATAATTCAAACTGAAATGAACTAAATTATTTTAATTAGTTCAAAATTGTCCCCTCTAAAATTGAATCAAATAAGACTATGCATATATACACTTAGATATTGACACTATCAAATAGATATTACCTTTTTCTCTTTACAAATAGAAGTTCCTTTAATTGACTTTTCCAGAATTTTTACTTTTTGACTTATAATTATTAAAAATATATTTAGTTTAACTTGTTTAGCTCAAAAAGAAGTGTGAGCAAATACCACTTAAGTTAAGATGGATTTTTCCTCCCACCGTAAAGAAAGAAAAAAACATTGTCCTCCCAAGTTTTATATGATTCTAGGCCTTTTTGAAGTGGATATGGCATTAAAATGATCTCGACACTGGCAGCTTTTTGAATGATGCACATGGCCTTGCGTTGGCCGTGTTGTTAGGTTTCTAACACCACGAGTAGGTTCAAATGAAACGGACAATTAGAGTGTATATGTAATGTTTCGGATAGTGGTTAAGTTTTCTAGACTGGACCCGCCATTGTTGAATGCAAAAAGGTCATAATTTTCAATTAACCAAGCTAAGTAATATCTTGTGTAGGATATTTTTCTTTCATCATTTACCTGTAGAGCCAAGGGGTAGCGGTCAAGGAGTTCAGATAGTGAGATCAATTGTGATTCTAATTAATCACTCTTTAAGTATTGTGTGTCACAAAACACCATGATGAAGAAATTGTTACCGAAAGTGGGGTTTAATCAATACCATATTCCAGTAGCCGATCTGTCTTAAACTTTTGAAGACTCTGTGGAAAGTTTTTGGTAGAAAGAAATACAGTTTAGTGGGGGCCATTTTAGTTACGTCATGTAATTGGAATTATTGCTTCAAATGGGAATATAAAAAGGACATTGTCTGCTTAATAGTCATGGAGATTTAAAGATAATACTCCTAAGTAGCTAAAGCCTAAAAGAGCTCTAACATGTGATAGGAGTGTCCAGCTGGAAAGGTGTTTGGTGTCAAGGAGCTTACACGAAGAATGAAATCCCAGTGATGTGGAAAAGTATGGCACACTCGAGAGTAACGTATATTTGCAAATAAGATACATTAGTTAGGACTTGGGAAAAAAAACTAGCAACCCAACTTCAAAGGGCAAATAGGAATTCTAATTATTTTTTTTAAGTGCACATTTTTTTCACGTATATTGAATAAGCATGAGAGTTATAAGGTAATCAAGAGATAGCACGTAACTTCATCTACAATGGCATTATTTGTAGCGCAGGGACAGCATTGAGAGGGTTATGATAAAGATAAAATAATAAAGCGGAGGCGACAGTCCCCTTCGTGTCCCCAGCGGTAGGACCTTTACTGAATTTGCAATTAGAGAGAACACAACGTGCATGATCACAAACCACGCTCATTAACATAAACATATGAATGATTCAATTCCATTCGTAAGCATATCTCTTAAAATTTTCACTATTTTATTTGGAAAATCTAATCCATGATTTAAAGATATAAAACTATTTAATACTATCCATATGTCTTTGAAAATAATATTATTGAAAAAAAAAATACTCCACTTAATATAGTCAGATGAATTAATAATCAACTATATTTATGAATACTTCACATTATAAATCTAGTGACTCAAAAAATAATTTACACTAATTGAATAATATATTTTTTATTGGATTTTTCATCCTCTAAATTAGGTATTTTAATTATCCTTACAAAAAAATATTACTCGGTATTTTTGGAGTTAGCGTGATTCAGACTCGTATCAACTTGTTACCGACTTAGCAATCTTTTTTATATTAATGTGACATTCAATTTATATCATCAGTAAAATAGGATTATATCTTGATTTTTTTGCATTGTAATTAATTTATTTAGTAATTCATATTATAATGCAACAATATATATATATATATATATATAATTAAATGACAATAAGCTTTACATTATTTATAAATACATTAAACACGGATATTTTTGCTACTGAAACTAAAATACACAGTTAAAGGAGTCAAATGCAATTGAACTAATTATACATCTATAAAAAAGAAATCAAAGGGCAAAAGCGTGTGTGTGTAGGCTAGTTATGATAATCCAATCAGAACGAGAATAATTTTGTGTGCAGGAAGGAGGAAAAAGGAGGAATGTAAGTAAGTAGTTAGTAACACAGCGGTAAACCCTCTAGCATGGCCCATTTCTAATCATATGCAAAGGATGATAGGACACCCACCACCACCCTTCCAGCCTTCAGAACTACCAAATTACCCTTTGGTGGAGTGGGAACAATTACCATGATGTGTGTGTGATGATGTAGATGCAGTGCAGTGGGTCAAACAAACAAAACATATACCCTGCAATGTATCTTACCTTACATTATTAAATGTTTAGTTGGTGAAGTGTTTTTTCCCCCCCGAGGTGGGCCCGTGTTATTTTGTTCTGAATCTTTGTCTATCATACATCTACATAAATAGGTAACGAATCCTAGCCCAATCCGCATAGTCTACAATCCATATAAGTATGAGTTCTAAATTTTAAATTCTGTTTAAAATATGAACTATTTTATCTATTCTGTTTAACTTGCGAATTAAGCGAATATATGTACAAGTTCTATAAAATTTTTAGTAAATAATTCAAAAAAGATTAGAAAAAATAAAAGATTGGTCAATGACAAAGAGCACTAACATTGATCCTCCATTAAAGCCCTCCACCCCTAGCCAGGCCCCTGCCATCGCCCCCTCCCCTGTCAATTCATGAGACCTAGCCCCCCTCCCCCCATCTAGCTCACATCCCTCTCACTTTGTTCGAGTGATTTCATACCGATTGAGCACCTTTAATATTCATAACAAGAGTTCATCAGAAAAGTAATATCTTCTTTGTCTTCCTGTTTCCCAACTCAACTCTATTTGGTTAGTAGCAAAAGGTAAGACTTCATTTCTTGACTGTATTTTAGCTTTTGGAGTACTTCAGATTATATTCCACACAAAAGATTTGTGCTTGTGATTGACTTGCACAAAAGATTCGAGTTTCTTTTGAATTTTTTTTATCAATGACAACTACAACATCAATCCTAATACATTACCGAACTTTGAGGTGTTCCCCCTATCAAGCCCCTTCCGACATGTAGAAGCCCTAATGTGTCTCTAGGCAATTTTTTTTTTCAATTTCGTATAATAATTTATTTTTCTTAATAGGATTATGAACTTACCTGTTTATTCGCGGATTACACGAAACAAATGCATAAAGCTTAAAATGGAATTCATTTAATTTGCAAGTTAAATGGATGAATTAAATAAAAAAACTTAAACGAGTACATATCTAAACAAATACGAACCTAAACAAATACAAACTTAAGCAAACGAACCTAAACAAATACAAACTTAAGCAAACAGATTACTCATTTACCTAATCCCAATCTATTACTATATCTTTATTGTATTTACATTTTGCAATCTTCAATTCAACAATGACATAGAATAGTTGTGGTATTTGTATTGTATTTTGGAGTTTTGACTTTTCCATTCCCAAACCAAAACCCTCCTAGTCTCTAAAAAACAAACAATCAAGACAATAGCTATCTTCCAACCCAAGTTGTCAAATGTTTCTCTTTTCTCCAATTCTCCAATGGGCAACCACCAAGTGTCATCATTTCTTCTCTCCTCCTTTAATGGTTTTGCTTTGCTTCCTTTTTTCTAAAATTTTTCAACTTCTCTCTCTCTCTCTCTCTCTCTCTCTCTAAAGTCTAAAGTCTAAAGTCTTACCTTCCCTTCTTCTAGTTCTCTTGCTGAAGAGACTCTTATGCTTGGTAGGTTGTGCCGTTGAGGGGATGGGCCCAAGTCTCCACTGAAGTTTGATGGTAAGAACCAAAGGGGTCTCTTTACCTCTTTCAGTGCTTCCCCTTTGCCCCCAATTTCGTGCTGTCTCGCATTTAGGTTTTCCCCTCTTTAGACGCACCAGGTAAGATTTAGGGCATTTGATTTGACTAGATTCTTGGCAATTTTTGATGTGGAGTTTCTCATATTCCACATGGTTCTCCTTGATCAAGCTCTGTGATTGATTGTATTCCTCCACCGCTTGCCCCTTTGTTGGAGAGAACATGCTTCAAATTTCCTTCTGAAGTCTCAGTGTTTTCTTGTAAGGGGTTTATGGGACTGAATTCTCTCGAATTTCGTGTTGGGTATGGCGTTTGAGGGATAAAGACTCGACTTTTGGTGGTGCTGGTTGTGGAGTTATATTTGTTGGAAGAGGTGAATTTGAAGCCCAGAAAGATGGACAGAGTTATTCAACCTCCATTGGTAATTAGCTCATACTCTCTTCTTATCTTTTTTTCCTTTTACAAGTTTATATGCCATTTCATGTTTAGTTTGTGAGGTAAGCCAATGCTAGGTTGGGCTGACTTCCCTTTTTGTTCGGTCATTTCTTTGGAAAGGATTGTAACTCTTGATATTTAGACCGTCAGAGTTTGGTATTCGTATTTCCATGTTACTGATCTATTTGTTGATTTTTGCCTTGCCCTAATGTGTTGTTTCGAAAGAGCTTCAGAACATTATTGTCTAAAAGAAGCTTCAACAATTACTTCTTTTTAGAGTGTTGTGGGGATGGTTCCGACTTTAATAATTGATGCTTGGAGGATTCTGGTGGTTTTATAGAGCTCTGATTTCGTTCTATTGCACGCCAATACTTACAGAACATTTCTTCTGTTACCCATCTATGATTAACATGTTACATTTGAACCCCGTGAAATATGGGTCAACTACAATTTCTGTGTAACTTTCTTTGAATCACTGAAATCTGCTATAAGCTTTTGGGCCATAATAGATGAGAAGTGCTTACAATTAAATGTTGTAATGGAGGTGTTTGAATAGGGATAATATTTTCTATAATCTCACTGCTTAATTGTCAGTAATGTGAGACCACTTGTGCTTTTTCCTAAAAAGTTAAGCATGATCTTCATCCTGAATTTGGGGAATGTTGGGCATATAACTAGCGGATTAAGTTGTCTTCTAAAGGATATGGTTTATAGCCAAGAATCACATCATACTGCAGGATCATGTTATGAGTTATGGAATACGGACTACTTTTATGTTCAGGGTTGATGATTTAATCTTTTGCATACATGCCTTGTCTCATGGTCTGGTCTAATGACGTATAAACATTTGCTTCCAACTAATTAGGATGTCAATCAATAAGTTGTTTGAAAGCCAAAATTAGAGGAATAACTAAACAGATATGGACATAAATAAAATACACTAGAGTTTCTCCAACTAAAAATGCACATAAATCCCATCCCCTCTCCTGCATCCATTAAACAGAAGAAAAGGCTAACCTGATTTTATGTATATATAAATATAAATGAGAAGCATATGCTAGTAAAATATATTCTGTCATTTTTACCCCTTCTAAAATGTACAACTTCACAACTATCCCAGTAACACATTTTGGCCTAACTTCTAATGCCATGACAACAAAGTAAGAAAGCACACTTAAAGATACAACACTATTGACCAATATGAGTCTCTATTCCTTGCCCCTCCCCCAATGTTCATAGCTCACAATGCTGTGAGCTTGATAATAGGCAAGACCAAGCCCCCAATATAAGCTTTTAGGCCATAATAGATGAGAAGTGCTTACAATTAGATGTGTAATTGAGGTGTTTAGATAGATAGGGATAGTATTTTCAATTATCTCACTGCCTAATTGTCAGTAATGTGAGACCACTTGTGCTTTTTCCTAAAAAGTTAAGCACGATCATTATTCTGAATTTTGGGGATTGTTGGACATAAAACTAGTGGATTAAATTGTCTTCTAACATGGACTGATAGTGATGTGTTTCTGTGAACTTGATGCGGGTCTCATTACATAAGACCTTCAAATGCCTTATCATATTGTGTGACCCAACTCGTGTTCAATATTCATCAAAATGTCATAAAGCTTAGTGTTGATGATTTTTTCATGTTTTATAAATTGGGGATTAGCTTGTATGTAAATAAGACTTTATCTGAACCTGAAAGAATGCTCTCACTAGTTAATGTTTAAATTATTAGTAATCACAATGCTCTTGCCTGTTGCATCTGAACTCTGAAGTATTATCTATATTATATGCTGAAAGACATCAATGTCTCATGTTAAAGTTCGTGGATCATAACTTCATAAACTACAGAAAAAAGGGGTTTTGCTTTCATTTTAATTAAAAGTGTGGATAAACAAATTTTCTGTTTCATATGTGTTTATGCAGGTTGATACAACTGCATGTTTATGCAGAGTAGATACAGGCCTAAAAACCGTTGCTGGAGCAAAGAAGTATGTCCCTGGAACAAAGCTCTGTCTTCGGCCTGACATTAAACCATCCATTCACACAACTAGAAACAAGCCAGCACGTGGTGACAGAAGCCGCAATCAATCCCCACTACTTCCGGGACTCCCTGATGATCTGGCTATTGCTTGCCTAATCCGAGTCCCACGAGTTGAACACCGTAAACTTCGGCTAGTCTGCAAAAGATGGTACCGTCTTTTGGTTGGTAACTTCTTTTACTCTCTCCGCAAGAGTCTTGGAATTTCAGAAGAGTGGATATATGTCATTAAGAGGGACCGAGACGGGAAAATCTCATGGCATGCCTTTGATCCTGTGTACCAACTATGGCAGCCCCTACCACCTGTTCCTAGGGAATATTCTGGAGCTCTTGGTTTTGGCTGTGCTGTTCTCAATGGCTGTCACCTGTACTTGTTTGGTGGGAAGGACCCATTAAAGGGATCCATGAGACGTGTCATATTTTATAGTTCTAGGACAAATAAATGGCACCGTGCCCCAGATATGCTTCGTAGGCGGCATTTCTTTGGCTCCTGTGTCATAAACAATTGTCTGTATGTGGCTGGTGGGGAAAATGAGGGTGTTCACCGGCCCTTGCGATCAGCTGAAGTGTATGATCCCAACAAGAATAGATGGTCATTTATTTCAGATATGAGCACTGCAATGGTGCCTTTCATAGGAGTTGTCTACGATGGGAAGTGGTTCCTGAAGGGACTGGGTTCTCATCGGCAGGTTCTGAGTGAGGTATACCAGCCAGAGAACGATAGCTGGTACCCTATTTATGATGGAATGGTTTCTGGCTGGAGGAACCCTAGCACTACCCTAAATGGAAAACTCTATGCCTTAGACTGCAAGGACGGCTGCAAAATTAGGGTTTATGACGAGGTCACTGATTCATGGAGCAAGCATATTGACAGTAAAATGCATTTGGGGAGCTCACAGGCTCTGGAGGCTGCTGCTCTTGTCCCCCTGAATGGGAAGCTCTGTATTATCCGGAATAATATGAGCATTTCTCTAGTTGATGTTTCAAAACTTGAAGATTTGAAAGGATCATCTGCTGAACAGTTATGGGAAACTATTGCTGGGAAAGGACAGTTCAAGACCTTGGTCACAAATCTGTGGTCTAGCCTTGCTGGGAGAAACCGACTCAAAAGTCACATAGTTCACTGTCAGGTTCTTCAAGCTTAGAAGTTGTATAGTTCTAAAAAATCAACAATCAGCTTTTGTCACAAGCTACAGTATCTCTCATCTTGATGGTATATGTTCGTGAGAAGCTGGGACAAACCTTGCCACAGCACCATGGTGCAGTCTATTGTTGCTTTTCATCTCAAATCCTTGGACAATGATGAGATGTTTTACTAATCAAGTAATCATATAGTGTTACAGATATTGATACATAGTTGGTACATTTTGAAAAAATTGAGTAGGCTGCTTACCAGATCACATGGTTTATCATTAGCTTGTCTTTTGCGTTGCTGCAACCAATAGGACTGGTGTGTTGGACGGGGGAGAAGAATAATACTTCGAGTCAGTTTGGTATTCTTATAAATTTGAGGGTGAAAAATTCAAGAATTAGTTTTGAACATAGTTTTTCATATAAAATCTCATCTATGAATTTTTCACCCTCATTTTCTGTAGTGACACCCTACTGACTATCAGACTCTTAATTTATATACTACTCTTTGCATTACATATTTATATATGAGCACAAGTGGGATCGAGTTTACGGGTGAAAAGATATTAGGTTGCCTTCAAGTTTTGTACTATGATGAAACACTACTAGCCTGTTTGGATTTAAGTTTGCACCCCTCAAACCCTGCTGGGAGTGTGCAAACATTTACAATTGTAATGTTTGACAAAATTGTTGTTAGGTTGTGTTTAAGCATTATTTTTAGTTTAAAACTAAAACTTGTGTGGGAAAGGAACGTCTCTTCATTAGATCAAATTATGATATAAAGAGTTTAATAATTATACATTGTTAGTGTAAAATTTTTTACATAATCATTTAATTTAAAATTACCTTCAATATAATTTTTAAGAGAATTATTGTAAAATTAATAAATCTAACATATACAATATATTATTATTAATGATAATATAAAATTATTTTATAGTATTAATATATACTCTATTTTTCTAATATAAATTATATACTATATAATCTAAAAATGAGATGTGTTGAATTGCCAATGTCAGCAACCGTAGCTTCAACAATAAATTCAAGTCTTATTAATTAAATTGAAGGGTGGTACCTAGTGGGTGTGGTTTAACCTAAATCTGTAGTGTGAACTATGAACTAGACTTTATGTGATTTCTATGGTGACTGTGCTGTAAAGACACGTATCAGGCAAGCCTAAATTACACCTACGAAGGTTAGGTGCTTAAGCAAGTTTAGCTGAGATTGTTTGGATGTGGATTATTCCCAATAGAGGATCTAAGCCTTGCACGTATGTTTATGATTAGCTTTTCGGGCATTTCTCATTCTAGCAATTTTTTTTATTATGGTTTGAACTTCAATCTGTCCGTTAGGATTGCCTATTATTAGCTAAAATTAATCATTTTAAATAAATTGTATAAACGGTTTCAGTTATAACATATCTCATTTTTTTTGTCTGAGAGAGAAGAGCGTTTCAAGTGAGAACCTAAGAAATAAGCAGTTAATCATTAGATCAATATTTTTAAACTTAAAGAAATGTTTTAGAAAAGTGTTTTTTTTTTATAAAAAAAGTAGATAAGATTTACTTCTTAAAAAAATAAAAAAAATATTATTTTTTAAATAAATATTTTAGATAAACACATAAAAAATTAAAAAAAATACTTATTTAATTAAAATATATATATATATATTTTAAAAATAAACACAAAGAAACGGCGTAATACAATGGAATCATAATACATGTCATGATTCCATGTATGACAGAAAAATCTGGTATAAGACCCAAAAGCAGGAGTAAGAATTATAATGAGGACGTGCATACAGGTGCTATGCTCCATTAGTTGGTTTTTAATCCCAAACAGTACAAATAAATCTGACTAACTAGACTGATTGTATATAAGATAATCGTTGCCTTAATTATTAGATTTTAGGTAGCCACTTTTGATGAGCCAATAAACAGATAATGATTAAACAGATAAGGGACTGAAGAAGAGAGAAAATCTGGGCACGAAAATACTTAGGGATTCTTCGTTTACTGTTTTAGAAAATACATTTGTCTTAAAAAAAAAATAATACTTGTTTGATAACAATTTTTTAAATAGTTTTCAAAATCATGTCTATATTTTATATTTTAAAAACTAAAACTTTGAGACCAACTAAAAGATGTTTTAGTTCTCATTTTCTGTTTGGACATGTTATGTTCTTGTAAGAGTTTGCAGTACTGTAAATTGTACTCAATTTTAACGTACGAATTACTAAGATGAAAACATACTTATAAACAGGGGATGATTTTTATTTAAAATTATAAAAATGGATAATTTTTTAAAAAAATTACATAAATGGATAAAACATGAATTTGTATGAAGAAGTTGTGTTATAAAATCTGACTTTATATTTTAAAAATAAATTGAATTCATTTATAATAAATTAATCTTTAAATAAATATTGAAAAATAAATAAAACATGTAGAAAAGTCGTGAATCACAACTTTGGAAAACAAAATTAAAAAAAATAAAAATGTCATGTTTAGTAACATGACTTCAACAAAAAAAAAATTGTTAGTAAATATAACTTTTTAATTTAAATTTATATACATAATAAGTGATGTTTTGAAATATGAGTTCTCAATATAAAGTCTGCTTTTAAAATATGACTTACTCATATTTATATTTTTTTTAAGTTTATTCATTTTGATAATTTTTTAAAAAAATTATCCTTAAAATGTAAAAAAGTCAACATAGAAAATAACGTCTCTAAGCTTTGTCACTTTTATTTTCTAAGTTTTCACTCACGTGTTTTCATACTTTTCCACTTAATTTCGTTGTCTAGTAGTTGATGCTCCACCTTGGTGGTTGACTTCCCAGAACCTATATTCTATTATTGTTATCAACATAGGAAGTACAATGTTACACCATTACATATTTTGGACCTCTTTAAATAAGTAACTTAATTAATATCTTATTAAATAAACTTTATTATATAAGTTTAATAAGCTATTTTTATTTGAAGGAAAAGTAGGATTAAACTATTTTTATATAAACTTTTTGTATAATTTATTGAAATAAGCTAAACATATTTTATATACATTTTATAAGTTTGGTCATAAATTTTCCTAGATACTTAGCAAGTGTTTATCACATAAGATAAATTAAAAAAATGTATATAACTTTTTCCTAACATGATTTTTATTTAGTTTTATTTTCAATAATATATAAATGGATAAAATATGTTTTTAATCTTTGTATTTTTGATAAAAAAAAAATTGATATTCATATTTCATTATAAATAATTTCATTATAAACGATTTTTATTTTGAGAAGAGACAAAAAACATTATTTATTTTTAAGTTTAGCGACTAAATTGATAAATGTTGAAGTTCTAGAACTAAAACTAAATTTCACCAAAAATACAAGGATCAAAAATATATTTTACCTAGAGAGAATTTTAGGCGAAAGGATACAAATATGAGTTAATGATTATCTTGAAAACAGGTAAAATGATATAATTAGGAACTTGACTCTAATGACAACTTACTGGCAAAATCAAAATTATTAAAGAAACGTGACTCTAACTATAACATGCCGATATAATTAACAATATAAAGTTCTTTAACTTAAGAATAAAAGAGAAACTCTCACAAAAGAAAAGATGCTTAATTCAGTTAAATATGTCTATCTCTTTTACATAAGTTCCTATTTATAGAAAATTAGAAAATCAATAACAGGAAACAAATCCTTAACAAATCATAATTTTATTTGAAAAGATAAAATAAGATTATAATCTTATTAAAAAAAATAAACATGAAGATAATATATCCTAATAATAAATATTAAATATCTCCTTTAATTTCAAATTATTTTTTAATCATGATCTTCATGTAGGTACGAGACAATTCTTGAATTGAGCGTTGATAGGTTCATATCATTTCCTTCATCTTCAAAGTGATTCGTTATCGGATCAAGTTTAGTTTCATTTGAGCATTTTTTTACCTTCATAATTAGACTTTGATACTCAATACCTCTTAAAGAAGGTAATTCCTAAGGCAATTCTTTTGAAAAAAAAAATATCAGTAAATTCTTATAACAAAGAAACAATTTCATAAGACAAAGAAGAATTAAAATCATTAGTGAAATAAACATCTTTGTACATCAATACAAGTAGTTTCTATCATTCTAACAAAACACTCTTAACTTCTTTTTTTTTTTTTTTTTTTTGCAAATACACTCATTTTCTTATTTTCTTCTTCGTAATACTCATTTTTTCTTTCTTTCATTTTCTTATTTTCACTTATATTTTCTTTTCTTTCTTTTTCTTGAATGCTTAATGACTCTTCTCTCATCTTACACTATCTTGTGATTCTAATTTGATCTGCATATAAATCAACAGATTTGAGAGGTGTTAATACAATGGTACACTTATTCATGGAAAGGGTATACCTATTTTTGTACCTATCATGTGTGACTTTTCTATCAAATTGCCAAGGACACCCTATAAGCAAATGATCGGCATGCATTGGTGCAACATCACAAAGAACCTCGTCTTTGTATTTGCCAATGAAAAATGAAACAAGAACTTGCTTAGTCACCCTTATATCTCCATAGTTATTTATCCATTGAAGTTTTATATAGATGAGGATGTTTTTGGGTTGACAAGTTCAATTTGTCAACTAGCAAAGTGTTAGCCACATTGGTACAACTTCCTGTCAATAATCATGTTACATACCTTGTCATTTGTGTAACACCTAGTATGAAAAATATGTTTATATTGTTCCACATCTCTATCTTTCTTAAGTTGTATACTAAGAGCACACCTTGTAACATGTGTAACTCCACGTACAAGTTCAACAACTTTAACGTCATTACAATCCTTCAATGACTGAATCTCATCATCGCTTGATCCCTCACTTTCTATGTCTCCATTATCCCTCACAATCATTGCTCTTTTATTTGGACATTGAGAAATAATGCATCCAATTCCTTGACACTTGAAACATTTGATGTCATGTGATCTATGAGAGATATAATTTTTAGTTTTACCTTTAGGTGCAACAGTTGAGTACTTTGTCTTTCCATCATCTTTAGGATTTGTAATCCCTTTATTGTTAGTCCAATTTGATCTCCATGTAAAATTAGAAGATAAAGCAAATTTGGAAGGGCTTTTTGACTTCATTTGCCTTTCCACCTGAATTATTTTATACAACAAATCCTCCCTTTTCACATAATATTGCAACTATACCACATCAGTTATTTCCTTCCTTAAACCTCCAATAAACCTTGTCATGGTTGCTTCTTGATCTTCCTCAACATTGGCTCTAACATGTCTATTTGCATCTCCTTGAAGTAATATGTCACACTTATAGAACCTTGAGTTAAATTTTGTAATCTTTTGTGCAAGTTCCTATGATAATGACTTGGTACAAATCTCCTTCTCATAACAACCTTAATCTCTTCCCATGAACGAATATGCTTATCTCCGCTTCTATGCCTGCTAATCAAAATTGATCTCACCAAATACTAGCATAATCAGTAAATTCAACAACTTCTAATTTTACCTTTTTCTCCCTTAAATAATTATGACAATCAAACACATGTTCAACTTTTCTCTCTCATTCTAAGTACAATCCAAAATCATTCTTTCTTTAGAATAAAGAGATATTCATCTTAATATTTTCTAAGTAATTGTCAACTTGATGTTCATAATCTCTTATTGTCCTTTCATTATTTCTCTTATTTAAGTACTTCTCTTATTCTTACTCCTCATAATATTTTTCATTTTATGGTTTTGTTACATCGATTCATTGAAGAATGAAAACAATGAAAAGACAAATAATGTTGAGCAAAATTTATGTTGTGTTGCATACACGCTATACCTTAAAAGAAATGGATTATATATGAGCATACTATATTTATTGCTATTATGTTCAAGGTGTCTTTGTCACATGAGATTATGAGATTAATCAAGGAGATTGAATTAAAAAAAAAAGAAGGAAAAAGAGGGATTGTGTTTAATGTTAACAAATGTTTATACGTAACAAGGATACCAGACAAACATATGAATATAATTAGGAATATTCAACTTAGTATCTAACAATATTTTTATATAAAATCATTATATAAAATTTAGGCTTTATTCAAGGTGACTTAAACTTTATTCCTTCATTTAAATGAACTTAACTAAAATTTGAACTCAACTTGTTTAGAAAAAGTAAAGTATAAGTTTGATTTGTTTAAGTTGTTTATAACTTAATTAATTTTTATTTTATGAAAACTTTTCTTGATTATTTTTAATTTTATAAATTTTTTGGTACATAATAAAATATTTTATATAAACATACAATACAATATTGTGAAATTTATGTAATTTTATTTTTTCTATGATATTATATATGTACACACACAAATTATTCACAAGTTATTGATGTCAATCTTACAAAATTTAGATTTGACTTATTTAAATAATTGAGTTTAATATTAAATTTAATTTTATTTATTTAATTAAATAAATGAGTTTAAATTCAACACTTAATAAATTTATGTTTGAATAATCTACAAATAACTTAATTCATTGAGACTAATTTTATTAAAAAATATATTTTTTAAAATAAGCACAGTCAAAGGGTTATTACGGGAAGCTTTTTCTATCAAACTTAAAAATGTGGCAGGTGAGCTAAAACTTGAACAAAGGTCAAAGGAAGGATCCTCACAATATGTCAAAAATCCTAGGCATAGTAACAACCCTAGAACTTAAACTTACTACCAGAAATCAAATTCATTGGACACAAAAATTACAGAAGCAACTTAAGAATCGAAAGTAAAAAAAAATAGAAAGGACCTTTATAAAAAACTTTTAGATAACAGTCCATAATCGAGGTTCCTTAAAACTTGTCAGTTCTTGATACATGCATAGCTTCTGAAAAGGGGATTGGAACTTGCAAGGTCCTCTTACTAAAACAATGAAGAAGAGACTTAAAGAAAAGATTGGTCTCTTTTATGATTTTGAATTTTCATTGGATCACAAGCCTAATTTGGATATTGGTATCTTAGGAACCATGTTTTAGGCTTTTGAATTTTGGGTCATAATAGTTAGGATGTCTTTTTTAGTGTATTTGGTTTTGGGCTTGTATTTTGACCCATTAGAATGTTGTTTTTGTTCTTGTATTACTTTGGTTGGGCCTAAATTTACCTGTTTGGCTCAATCTGTCATCTATGCTTGTGTATTGGCTTGTGTAGCTTACTTAGTTATCTATATAAACTTGCAAGTCAACTATAGTCAACAACTTGAATCATTTTGTGAATGAAAACTCTTTGAGTACTTAGAGCTTTCTCTAGCTTTTAGAAAGTGATTTCTCATTGATTCGTTATCAAAGTTTAGCTTTGTGGTGATTTCTTCCTTCCTTATCTAGAGATTAGCCCTCTAATGATGGAAATCGTCTCTTCCTCCTTGTTCCATTACTATTTGGTGAAGATGAAGCTTGTAAACGGATGAAGTTCCTAAGAGAAACTTCAAATTTGAGTTTTGAAGCTAACAGTTTCTATCTGTTGAAATCTTTATTATTGGTTTGCTTGCTTGCTATTTTGCTAGCCTGCTTTGCCTTCCACATTGTTCTGCCATGGAAAAAATACATATGTCATTATGCCTAACTAAATTAGAACCAAAACTAGATTATAAGTTTTTACTCCAAATGCTACTTAATTGTCACATCACCAAAAAGTCAAATAAAAAGTTTATACGGAAGTTGAGTGAAAGTATAAAACTACTGGTTTCAATAACTAAATATCAAGGATTTTGAATGAGAGCATTAAAGAAATAGAGAACTTCAAAAACTTCGTGAAAGTCAAGTCTTGGCACTTACCAATGAGTCAAAGTTTGTGAGAGGCAAGTTGGAAATTCAATTTTCAATAAAGACTTCACCAGCATGTACAAGTAGGTGAGTATGATCACGATCATCGGGAGGAGAAACCTAGGCCTTTTTGTATGTCTATTTTCTATTTTCATTGTTAGTGAAAATTAAAAATAATATTAAAAGCATGTAAGTTATTAATTTAGAAAATGTTTACTTTGAAAATATTAACAAAATACTAAGGCCCAATTTTTTTTTAAAAAATAATGTTACGTTTTCTTGAAAATGAAGATAGACTCGGTTGAAAATTGAAAAAAAACTAAGTCAATCAAAATGTAAATATACCATTTGATTCCCTGGTGTATTAATTTTACTTGGATTTTAATTATACATTTACGAGGAAAGGAATAAAATGTAAAGAAGCTAATATGAAATTAAGTGTGTTTAGAAAACTCACCCCTAAAAAAAAGGGGTATGTTTAGACAAAAAATTGTCTCTAATGTTGGTTTTGCGTTTCTTTTATTAGGAAAGTGTGAGGATCTATTTTAGCTTCATAAAACAGTAATCCAAACACAATCTGAATTGTACGCAACTACACGTAACAGAATAATAGGATGTCAATTTCTGGGAGTATTTACTTATTATTCTCGAAGAGTAATTTTGCGTGTCAGTGGATACAACAAGGCTTGGCTTTGGAATATGAAACAGCATTAGAATTCAATTTGGGTTCTTAAGCTCATTTTTCTATGGATCCCACCTGCTGCGTCTTAATATAAGAGTTACAACTTTTTTTTCATCCGATGCTTGAAGAGTTCTTATTTATATTTTTTAATTTTTATTTTAATAAAAAATATTAATTTTTCTTTCTTTTTTTCGTCGAGACATGACTGCGTTCCAGTCCATAGCAGATGATGGTGAGGAAGAGGTTCTGCAATGGCTACTGTGCCCACATCGAAACCGCCAACCTTCCCATCTTTATGCATGCAAATCTGAATCTAGATTTGTCTTTTTTTTTTTTTATCTTTTAATTTTCTCAATATGTGCTGCTTTAATCAACTTCCCTTTTGGTTGGATCTTCTCAATGACAAATATGTAATTCATTCTTCTTATTTGGTTGAATAATATCTGTACTTTTGCTGAGTTGCTGTAAAAAAATTATACTTGAATTATAATGACACCCAATTTTGGTTTACTGGTTGAATTTTTTATATAGCTTTCACATTACCTTAATCTCATAAAAATGAACATGGTTCTGTATTTATATCAAGTTTTGTTTCTATACTAAAAACAGAATTGTAGAAGGTATGAAATGAAGATTTAAAAACCAGATTATCAGATTGCAGCAACACTTATTATTTTACTTCCAGTCCATGCCATAGCTAAGACTTAGAAATATAATTACGAAGAATTGCATAGCCTGTGTTTCCAGACTTTGTTGATGTCTTTCTTCCTTCCTTTTTGAGAAGTGATGGTGTGGGGAAAGCTTTTTGGATAGGTAAACGGAAATTTTTACTTAAAAGTAAATAATAATACACGTTTCAAAATCTTTTAGATTTTAATAATCCAATGGTCCAAATCCTTGGAAAGGCACTCTAAGTTTGGCGCCTTAACGCTGGACAATCCGGATCCTTTGCGAATACCCATCCTCCCACTGTGTACCAGCTTTTCACTGAATCCCCTATGGACACCTGTCCACAAGGTCCCACCACGGAAAAGATATTTCACGTGAGCCAGAATCCTGCACGATGCCTCATCCCACGTCACCATAAATGGACCCCACTCCTCTCCTCCTCCAACCCCTCTCTCTATATTCCATTCAATGTCTTCTGCACCTGACCCGTCGTTTTCAGAGCCACTCTGCTATATAAACACTCATTCCTCTACTCTACTCCCTAATAAATAGTTAAATACTACCTCTTCCTCTTCTTCCTGTTCTTCCTCACTGCACTATTTGTTTTTTTTTTCTTTCTTTCTTTCTTCACTACTATCAACAACCAACTACCATGCCATGGTCTTTTGCCTCGCCTCATGTCTCTCCACAACATCGCGCTAACAACATTCCTACTTTTTCAGATGATTCCACCAGCCGTGGAGGCGGTGGAATCAGACCACGTGGCGGTGGCCTCGGTGGTTCCGGCGCCCGGAGGTTCTCTCGTCCACACGAGCCGTCTAACCGGAACAGTCGGTTCCCCGTTGATGACACGCAAAACACGGACGCTATAAACTTGGACGCGTACGAGTCGGTCCCGGTGGAGGCGAGTGGAAAGAACGTGCCTCCGCCGGTGAACGCCTTCGATGAAACGGACTTGGTGGAAGGTCTGAAGAGAAACATCGAGCGATGCAAGTATGTGAAACCCACGCCGGTTCAGCGTCACGCGATTCCCATTGCGAGTGCTGGGCGCGACCTTATGGCGTGTGCTCAGACAGGGTCGGGTAAAACGGCGGCGTTTTGTTTTCCCATCATATCGGGGATTTTGAAGGCTCGTTCTGTTTCTGGATTTTCATCAATGCCTCGTGGTGCCGTTGTTGCTTACCCCACTGCGCTTATTCTGTCTCCTACGAGGGAGTTGTCGTGCCAGGTTTATTTATTATTCTGTTGTCTGTTTATTGTTTTATGCTATTAGTTTTTTTTTTTAATTTAAAAAATATCTTTTAGATACGCGATGAAGCTAATAAATTCGCATATCAAACTGGAGTGAAGGTTGTGGTTGCCTATGGTGGGGCTCCTATTGCTCAGCAGGTGTGTGTTGTTTTTTTATTACATGTGCCCTCCTGTAGAAAGTGGGTGTTGTATTATCTATTTTTGTGCTTTGTTGTTTTTTTTTTAATAAATGAATCTGTGGTGGTTGGTTGCTTTTAATTGTTTCTTCGCAAATGGAAACAGCTGCGCCTTTTGGAGAGAGGTGTTGACATATTGGTTGCAACTCCTGGGCGTTTGGTCGATATTATTGAGAGAGAAAGGGTTTCTTTGACAAGGATTAAGTATCTTGCCTTGGACGAAGCTGATCGAATGTTGGATATGGGGTTTGAGCATCAAATACGTAAAATTGTGGAGCAAATGCACATGCCTCCTCCAGGTGTTAGACAGACATTGCTGTTTAGTGCGACGTTTCCTAATGATATTCAGGTAAGTGTAGTGTGCTACATTGCCCCTGTTTTTGTTAATCTTAGCTTAATCATGTATTCTGCATGCTTTATTATAGTCTTTTATTACTGTTTATATTAACCATTTTTGATGTAATGTTTCATTGATGACGCAGAAGCTAGCATCGGACTTTTTGTCCGACTACATATTCCTGTCGGTTGGAAGGGTTGGATCGAGTACTGAACTGATTGTGCAGAAGATTGAGCTTGTACAGGATATGGACAAAAGGGACCATCTTGTTGATCATCTTCGACGTCAAAAGGTGCATGGGGCCAATGGGAAGGTAACAAGTGTTTGTGTGCTCCTTCGATGATTGCTTCTTATGTGCTATTTTTCGGATATCTGATTTAATGCAACTGTTTTATGCAATGCAGCATGCTTTAACTCTTGTATTTGTTGAAACAAAGAGAGGAGCGGATGCTTTAGAAAGCTGGTTGTCGAGAAGTGGCTTTGCAGCTATTGCCATACATGGTGACAAAGTTCAAGTGGTTAGCATATTATTTCCTCCATGATTTTTTTCTTTGGCTCTTGATGTTAGTCCTCCGTTCGCGTCATGTTGCAGTGGGTTTTATTTCTTAGTAAATTACGTAAACTTTCTCAATATTTACTTTCCCTCTTTTTGAATCTAACCCCAAGTACACTGCACTAACTCGATATACTCCTTATCCAAAAGACACAACATCGTGTTTTTTCTAAAGGGGGTTGTGTGCCTTAAAAATCAGAGGGATCATGTGTAGTCTCAAGAAGCTTCAATGGATAGTAGTGTAATGTGTTCTATTGTTTATGGTTGTCAGTTTTTTTGCACGAATTTTGTGCTATACTAGTTCTAGTGAGATATTTTTAATTGAACGATTCTTGTTAAATTGTTTGTTTAGGAAAGGGAACGGGCTTTAAGATCCTTTAAATCTGGTATGACTCCCATTTTGGTTGCAACTGATGTTGCTTCACGGGGATTGGACATCCCGCATGTGTCTCATGTTATAAACTTTGACTTGCCCAGAGACATAGACGATTATGTACATAGAATTGGAAGAACGGGTCGAGCAGGTAAATCTGGTCTAGCCACTGCCTTCTTCAGCGACAAGAACAGCCCTATTGCAAAGGCGCTTATTGCACTTTTGCAGGAAGCTAACCAAGAAGTCCCGTCTTGGCTTAACCAATATGCTGAGTGTTCACAATCTGGTGGGCGTGGTCGTGGTTTTGGAGCTCAGCATTACAGCATTGGTAGTTACGGTGGTCATGATTACAGAAATGTCACTGAACCTGGGCCGCAGAATCACAACTGCTACAGTACTTATGGCAATGCATATCATGCTGTAGAGTCTTACAATGATGATACCTCTTGTGACATGCAAAACTTTAACATAGATACCTCTTTTGACAGTTTGAATATAGCTTCTGGGTGCAGTTATAATCACACTGATTCTGGTGATTTGTATTTGTATGGAGGTGGTAGGGTTGAAGAAGATGGGCCACGTGGTTATGCATCTATTGTTCCCACTGGATGGAACTAGACTTTTTATGATCGCTCGCTTCATTTTTGCTTTAGTGGGGTATATCGCACCATATAGATATACTGCGTAGTACAAGTGATATTGGAGGGGAAATTGGTAGCAATTTAGGTAGTACACATTTGTAGGTACTAAACCGTGCTACATTTTCTTTTGACCGAGTCTATTTTGGTCCTACGAATACTAAGATGGATATATTATTTTTGGATGTGTACTGTGTTCTCTTTATTGGTAATTTAGTTATGGAATATGTTTAATAACTTGCTACCATTTTCTTGTGTAATTATAACTAAGTATGTTCCTGAACTGGATTGGATTTACTCTAGAGAAGAATCATAATTACTTTAATTTTTTAAATTCAATTATTCAATAAATCTGGTTTAATATTTAATATTTTTTGGTATTATTTTAATATTTAAATTTAATTTAAAGTGACTTAAATTGGATCAATTTTTATTCCTTTTTATATTATTTTGGATAAGGTATTAGATAAATGTTAAAATAAATAATAAACTATTGAAAGATTTTCTAAAATAAATAATTATATAAGCAGCAAAATTTTATTGATTTTAAATATAAATAAATTTCTATTAATTTTGTCTAATAAGACTATCTTTTAAATGCTTTTTATTTAATATAAATTTTGTTTTAGAAAAAGCTTTTTATGCTCAAATTTTAATAAAAGATAGTTTAAAGAAAAAAAATTGATATTTACATAGTTTAATGAAATTAATTAATTATTTTAATAAGTGATATCATTTTTTTTTTGTTTGTTTACAATAAAGATAGGAAAAATTATATATTTAAGTATTTAATTGGTTATTAAGTGAATATAGTTAAATATGTTTTTCATAGATAAAATAACTTTAAATTGTGATAATTTGATAATTTTATAAGATGCCAGGCTATGCTAGGCCTAAACCTGGCCTGCTTTCTAACCACAAACGCCAAGCTTGGCCTTTGACCTCTTTACATAAGCCATTTTTTTAGGTTTGATCTATGTTAAAATACCTGACCAACAACACTTTGTACAAGGTCAATAAAAAGGTTAGTAGACCTATAAACTTAAGTACGTCATATTGTTCATCTAAACTTCACTCAACATTTCGAATAAATTAAGAAAAAATAGAACGTTGTTAATTACATATAATGCATTTTTTTCAATTATACAAAATCGGAAGCACTCACTGATTTAATAAAAAAAATTATTTATTAAAAACAGTTAATAATATTAAATTGATTAATAAAATATTTTTAAAAAAATTAAAAAATTATATAAATCTGTTCTGTTAGACTCTTTAATAATATAATAAGTTATTAAATTGCTAATATTATTTAAAGAATAAGAAGGACTAAATAAAAATTATCTAAAAACAAAGATTAAAATAAAATAAAAATTAAAAGATTAAAATAAAAAATATTATTTTTAAATACTAAATTATTATTTAAATCTTTTATAAAAGAATTTCAAAAATATAAATGTGACCTTTTTTTTTTAATAATAGTTCAAGTCATCAGCTCTAAAAAGGTGGTTTGACAAATTTGTATACCTACTCCGAGACTAAGAAGCCCTTACTCCATTTGGAGCAATTTTGGCTTCAAGTTCTTCCATCCAAGTTCAAGTAGACCACGCATTTTACTATTGAAGCATCTTTCAAGTTCAAAGTTCTTTGCTTGCTGTCTACCATTTTCTTCCTTTCTAGAGCACGAAATGCTCTCCTTACGTCCTTCTCTCCATTTTCTTCTACTATTTCACCAAAATGGCAGGTTTGTTGGAAGTGTTGGTAAGAGTAGTTTGCTTTCTTAAAGAAAAGAGTTTAATTTATTTTTTTATAGAAAAATTAGCACCTCAACTATGCCAAATTGCTGATAAAGTAATGCTTAGCATTCAATTTGCATAAATACAATATTTAACTAAATTATTGTTCTTGAGCTGCTATAAATTGGAAATAAAAATCCTATTTGACTTTATCATAAATGTCCTAAAAGCATCCTCATTTAACTTTAGGTGCAAACTATTTATTCTTGTATTTTTAACAATTTTTTATATAATACAAAATTAACCGAGAGCCCTAATTTAAACATTATAATTCATAACAAATGGATTGGTCCGAAGGTCCTCTTCCGCTCCATGCGTACTTTATAGCCTTAACTATCCATCCATACGAATTACAATGATAAACTAGGGTTCGTAA
>JAMLFT010001681.1:0-29320 GCA_026544285.1 Pachyrhizus erosus
TATATATTTTGATACATTCCTGTCTTAACTTTTTTATTTTTTAAACGTAATTTGATTTTACAAAAAATAGAGATCCAAAGTAAAAGAAAAATTAACCTGCAAAAATAATTGGTTATATTTTGGGTATAATATATTATACTTACATGTATAATTAATTATACTATGAAAATATGATATAATCGATTATACATTCAAGCATAATTGGTTTTCAAGACACAAACGCGACACTGGACGATTTATTTTTTTTTTCCCCCTAGAATAAACCATTATAACTGTGGGGAACACAACACGATGAGGGTCACGAGAATCAGTACAATACCGTAATGGGGTCATTTTTCAGTCTTTTCTTCTGACATGAGTGTGGAATTTCTACACAATGTGTTCCGCATTTATTTCAATTTTTTTTTTTTAAACTTACCAAACCGTGAAAATTGGCCACCTTCTATGCAGTTTCCTCTCCTCCCTTTCTCTCACGCTAATTCATTTTTACCAAACAAAGCATAAGTGATTTTGTTCAAAATCAAAATTATATTTTAATCATTTCATTATTTCAAAACATACCGTATATAAATCATATACCATTATTTTTATCTTCAATTTTAAATAAATTAAATATATAAATTATAAAAGATACATAAATTTTAAACATGTGAAAAAAGAGTCATATTCTATTGTATTTTTAAAGTATAAAACGATAGATAAACGAGATACAAACATGCAATCATAATTGATACCATTAATAGTTTAATACATTAAATATAGTGTTTTCTATTATGTGTATCATTATTGGACAAAATAGAGAAATAAAGATGTATATAATCATAGAGATAGAGTGTTGAATGGGTATGGTATGTTACGCTATTTAAAATTCCATACTATTATGAATTGTGGAGTGCATGTTTAACAGGAGACTGTGATTGGACTAATTAATACTGATATTTTAAGTTTACAAAATGTCATATTATTAAAAAAGTTTAAGTTTTCATTATTTATACTTCTTAATTTATTAATTACACTCTTTTCTCCTTTTAAAGTACATAAATTTATCTTATTAACCTTTTTATGTTTTATTTTTAAATAATTTTCATTTCTTTCATTTGTTTTTTCATAAACGTTTTTGTTTTTCTTTATTCTTTTGTACCCGTTCTTCAAGAAACATGATTTTTTTTTCTCGATTCCTTTGTTTGTCGAATTCTTTTTATTTGTTCAAAGAGTTTGTTAATTCTCCTGCATCTTATTTTCTGAAAATGTGATTCCTTTTCGTTTCAATTTCTTTTTACGTCAAATTTTTTATTCCTTCAAAAATGTTTTTTAATTTAAAATAATTCCTATTAACATTACGAATCATGTACACTTGCTATATTAGACATCAATACTTATGAAAGAAAAAAAAAAGTTGTACTAAAATTAAAAATAATTAACTACCAAAAATTAATTTTTAAAATAAATACATGTTTTTAATATCTACTAGCATTAAAAGAAGTCACTTACAATATTGAATAACAAATGCAACATAATATCTTATTTTAGATAAAATAGTTATTACAATGATTTATTGACAAATACTCAATGCACAGTATCTTCTAATACACAATGTTATGCATAAAATTGGTGAAGTACACATAACATCACATTGATCAAATATACACAGTATTAATATCAAGTTTGATGGAAAGTATTATATTCAATGTAGAGATTGAAATTATGATAAATTTTTTTTAGAGAAAAAAAGCATGTAAGAAAATACATGTAAAACGGGTTTAGGGAATAGGTATAAAAATAGAGCTTAAAAAATAATAAAAATATAAATATAAAATTAGGATTTAAAGAATAATATATAAAAATAAGCTTTAGTAAAGATAGATAAAAAAAAATCAGGTTTTTATTATTTTTTATAATAAAAATATAAAAAAAAGGAATGTATTTAATAAATTGGGATTTATAAATAGTAAAAGTCAAAAGTCTAAACTTGTTAGATTGAAAGTTAAAATAATTGACTATATAATTGGTTGTGTTTTATTCAATCATAAAATGAATATATATATATATACAAGTGATATTTGTTTATTACATGATATTAGGAGAAGATTACATTATATTGCTAGAAATTAAGCTAGAGAATATTATGTTATATTGCTGGAAATTAGGCAAGGTATATGGAATATTTGACAGTTGGACAAGATGATTGTATAATCATATCATATTTTTGATTATGCAACAATGTGCAATCATATCATATATCTGATTATGCAACAATGTGTAACCATATCATATATCTGATTGTACTACACTTTCTCTCAAGCTCAAGGACTAGGAAGGTACATGAGCTTGGAAATCAATTGAGCATGTGGAGTTAGAAGAAGTGTCTTGATGAAAATATTTGCTAGTTGTCGGTTGAAGGGAACAAAAATGGTTTGAACTTTGTCTTTAATTTTTTCTCGAACAAAATGATAATCAATTTCAACATGTTTGGTTCTTTAATGAAAAATGGGATTGTTTGCTATATGAAAGGCAACTTGATTGTCACAAGATAAAGTTGCATGATGTTGTGGAATGCCCAATTCATGAAGAAGGATTTCGAACCATGTGATTTCACTAACAACATTGACCATTGACCGATATTCAGCTTCAGTAAAAGAATGTGAAATTATGGATTGATCTTCTAGATGTAGGGCACGTAGACCAATTTGCATCACAGTAAGCATGTAGTTGTAGAAAAGAGTGGTATGAGAGTAAGATGTCATAATCAGGAGCAAAATTTGATGCATCTTACTATTTTAAGTGTTGCCTGCCAATGTGGGTCTCGAGGAAAAGACATAAATTGTGACAATAAGTTCACTACATAAGTGATCTCAGGACGGATGACAGTAAAGTATAAAAGTCTACCACCCAGTCGGCTATATGGAATAAGGCAGGATAAGAGTTCACCAACATCAATAACTAGAGTGTGATTATAATCTAATGGAGTTGTAGCTGATTTACTAGCAAGAAGGCTAGAGTCTTGCAATATTTTGAGTGCATATTTTCATTAATTGAGAAAAAATCCAGCTTTGGAGCATGAAAGTTTGATGCCCAAGAAATATTTCAATGGTCCCAAATCTTTTATGTTGAATTGAGTAGAGAGATATTGCTTAAAAAGTGGAACAACCAACAGATCGTCTCCTGTAATTACAATATCATCAACATAAAGAGGTAAAATGGTAAGATGAGAGTCATGAGTAAAGGTGAACATGGAGTAATCAACTTTAGACTAAGTAAAACTAGCCTCAAGTAATGCATTTGAAAAAATTGTAAACCAAGTACGAGAGACTTGTTTTAATCCATAAAATGACTTATTGAGGCGACAAACTTGATTCTCCCCCTTTCTTCGAAATCTAGGAGGAAGTTGCATATAAATCTCTTCCTGTAAATGACCATGTAAAAAAAATTAAGAATATCCATTTGATAAGTTGTTCATTGCTTAACTGCTACAATACTGAGAACAGTTCTTACAGTAACTAATTTGGTAATTGGAGCAAAAACATTAGTAAAATCATAACGTTCAAGTTGTGAGTAACCCTTAGCTACCAAATGTGATTTATACTTATCAATGGAACCATCAAAATAATATTTAATGTGATATACCCATTTACAACTTATGGCTGTTTTTTCGGGAGGCAAAGTAGCCAAAGTCCAAGTGTTGTTAGCCTCTAATGTCTTTATTTTGTTTGCCATAACCTTTCTCCAATTAGGATCTTTGTAAGCAATAATGTATGAGGTAGGTTCAATGTGTTTGGAAATAGAATTAATAAAATGAAGATGAGTTTGTGAGTATGCATGTGAGCAAATATAGTAAGAGATAAGATACTGTGTACTTGGAGACGATGAAGAAGATTGAGTGGAGGTCATATTACATGCATAATCAATAAGGTGAACTGGAGGTCTTGTGACTTATTGAGAACGTCGTGGTTGTGGGTTGGGTACCATAATTAGTGTAGGAGCAGGTGTAGGTTGAGGAATAGGTGACACAACTAGTGTGAAAGGGTTGGAAACATCTATAGCGAAAAGGGATTGAGAAAGGTTATTAATAGGTGTGATGTTTAGGGGGTTAATGGATGCTTGATTAGAAATAGGTAGAGGAAGAGGGGTTTGATCTGTGTGTAAGTCATTTAAATTCTTATCAATTTTAAAGGGAAATATTGTTTCATGAAAAATAACATCTTGACTAACAAAAAATTGATGATGGTTAAGATCATACAATCAATAGGCTTTTTGACCAATAGGGCATCCTATAACATAAACAACCAAATGTATGAATATGAGAGAAATTAGGTGAGTGACCATAAAATTTTTCATAAGGAGTTTTATCACTTAAAAGTTTGAATGGGGTGCGGTTGATGAAATGAGTAGTAATGAGAATGCAATCCCCCCAAAAAGAAAATGAAAGGCTAACTTGAAAACAAATAGGTCAAACAACATTAAGAAGATAGTGGTGCTTACGTTCGACAATGTCATTTTGTTGAGAAGTGCTAAGACAACTAAGTTACTGTAAAATGTCAAAGTCATGAAGAAGTTTCTGATATGAATGGTTGGTAAATTCAATACTAGATCGGACAATTTTTACACAAGTATTAAAATGATCGCGAACATAAGCCAAGAAATGGACAAGCAAAGAGTATGCATAAGACTTATATTCCATGAGATAAGTTCACGTAACTCAGAAAAAGTCATCAACAATAGTTAAAAAATAACAATAACCATTTCTAGTAGGTGTAGTGTATTTTTCACAAACATCAACATGAATTAAATCAAATAAAGAGTTACTAGAGGACATATGTAAAGGAAAAGGAAGACATGTTTGTTTTGACAAATGACAATTTTCACAATGATTATTAGACTCTTTATTGAAATCAAGAATAAGAGCTAAACACTTGAGGGCACTTGGTGAAGGATGACTAAAACGAGTATGCCAAGTGGTGGATAAGGTGGCGAGAAAGGTAGCAACAGTGGTAGAGACTTCAAGGAAGTATAGTCCATCTTGTTTATGGTCCCAACCAATCTCTTCGTCAAATGGTTATGAAAGATACATTGATCAGAGTAAAAAATGACATTGTAGTTAGAAGTTTGTGTGAGTTTTGATACTAATAAAAGATTAAATTTGAAAGAAGATACAAATAATACATTAGTAAAAATCATGTGTGATGTAAGTTGTGCATTACCAATGCCATGAATGGGAACTAAATGATCATTAGGTACACAAATAGTAGTATGGAGAGAAGAAGGAATAAGTTGTTGATGAAAGGAAGAAAGAGTGAAATAAATATGATTTGTTGCTTCAGTATCGATGACTCATTTATTAGGCATACAGAGGGAAAAATAAAGAGCTAGAGATTGACTTGTGAGAGTGACTTTAGACTTATTTACCTCTCGTAATAGTTGTAAAAGTTGTTGCAATGATTTTGTTGATATAAGATCTTTTGTTGTATCAATGAACTAAGTAGCAATAGCATGAGTGGATAATGTAAAAGGTTGTCGATGAATGTTACACTTGTAGTAATAATGATGTCCCGACGGATATCAATGAAGCTTATAGCACTTATCTTAAGTGTGGCCAAGGATGCCACAATGTATCGGGGACGATTGTAAGAAGGTGTTAAGTTTGTCAAAAAGGAAGCATGAGGAGTGGTATCCTTTAAAGTCATTGTCATGACAAGAGTCCATGGGTTGTAATTGGTGAGACTAGTAAGAATATCAATCACAAGATTTTGCCCAGTAATATTAAGGATTGAAGATTATAGGGACTCTCCAGATCAAGGTTGTTGGAGGAAGAGGATGTGACATTATCATTGGTCATAATGTAGCATGAGCGGAAAACAAATTGCTACTGATACCATGAAAGTAATTGACTGTATAATTGGTTGTGTTTTATTCAATCATAAAAGGAATATATATATACAAGTGGTATCTGTTTATTACATGATATTGAGAGAAAATTACGCTATATTATTGGAAACTAGGCAAGGTATATAGAATATTTGACAGCTAAACAAGATGATTGTGAAATCATATCATATATCTGATTATGCAACAATGTGCAATCATATCATATCTTTGATTGTACAATAGAAACACTCTCAAGTTATGTATATTTTAAATTTTCTATTTTAGGGAACTTGAATATTGTCCATCCACTTAAGTATTGTGTGATGTTGTAAGAAAAAGAAACTATTGTGTTAAATTTGGGAGGAGGGTGGGCAGGGAATAGGAAGTGCTAGTAACAAGTCAATAAAAAAAGTACATATTTATGATGTTGTTATAAAGTAACATGACCAAAGTAAGAAAATAGTATATAAAATGTCTCATATTTTCTTTCCATTTTAATGATAAATAAATTGTGAAAGTTAATCACTTTGATTTTATTTTTATCTCTTTTAACTCATCAAAATTATGTAAAAATATTAAAAAAGTTTAATTCAATTGATTAAAAATGATGTATAAGTTGTTATAAATTTTCTTATATTTGTCTTCGATTTTTGTGAATAAAAAAAATAATGTAAGAATGTTCAATGAATATAATTATGATTGTTATATAAATATTTATTTAAATAATATAATGAGTAGGAATGACAAAAAAAAAATTCGTACTCACAAATATTTATGGATAAAATTCACAATGAAATAAATGTCTCTCTAACGGGTATCAATTATCTGTGTACATGAATATTTTGCATAAATTAAATGGGCGAGAACAAATATCATGATACTCACATCGACAAACACTCATTATATATCAAAATATCATTATGTGTTCAAATAATTTTATTGGTTTGGTGAGTTTTTTTTCCCAACGTTATGTATATTGTGACTGTGAGATAAATGAAATTTTTTTAGAGTTGATGATATATTTATAAATATGATATTTGCTTCAACAATATTTTAAATTAATTTTATGAGATATTATTTTAGGTACATCATATTTGATTTTTTATTTTATATATTGACTTTTTATTTTTTATATTTTTTTCTTGATGTAAATACACTTATTGTACTTATTTTGATAATATATTAAAATTTATTTATTTATTTTAAGTATTCATGGATATCCTTGAATTTACAAAAAAATTGCACATAATTGTCTATGTGGATACAAGCAGGTTCACGAGTGGGTGTGGACAAATTTTCTAAATTATAAGATGAATAACAGATATCTATTATCCATGTTCGTCCCCATTCATTGTCATCTTTAATAATGAGATGAGTTGAAAAAATAATAAAAATTAAGAACAATTCAATTTTGCCAACTGTACATTAAAAAATGGATAAAGGAACATGAAATGACAATTTCATAATCTTGCTTTAAATTTTCTATATTATAATAGATAAATTATTTTGAATTTACTCTCAATAAAAATTTAAAATGCTTAAAAGTAAATTTTAACATTGATTTTTAATAAGAACATACTAACACAATTTTTTTTATCTTTAATTAAATATTTCCTAACTATAATTGTGAAACTAATCATTAAAATGGTGATAAGGTAAATCCCTAG
The DNA here is from genome assembly GCA_026544285.1 of Pachyrhizus erosus. Taxonomy (NCBI): domain Eukaryota; kingdom Viridiplantae; phylum Streptophyta; class Magnoliopsida; order Fabales; family Fabaceae; genus Pachyrhizus; species Pachyrhizus erosus. Next base: position 7,530 of record JAMLFT010001681.1, read on the forward strand.
GTTGAATAGTAACACTAGTATTTAAACATGATAAAGTATAGAAATCTTAAAATATTTTAAATTTATACATTAATTTTTTTTTTACTCATAAATATCTTATTTTTTCTTTTAATTTATGTATTATTTTATCTTTATAAAAAAAATTACTTTTATTTTTAATCTCTATATATATTTTTTAAAATTTCTAGTCCTACTATTTAATCATGATATGACACTAATGATGTTAACAAGTTTTTTAAAATGAGATTTAATGTTCAAGATTAAAAATAAAAAATTTGAAATTTATAAAGATATTTTTTGAAAAAATCTCTATATCACAAGACAAAAAACTTAATAAAGTCAAAAAAGCATTATGCTTAACTATATTATATTATGATTAATGAGTGATTTTTTCTTTTTTATGTTTATTTCTCAAATTTAGTCCACCATTTTTTTAATATTCGTTCTCGAATTTAACCCCTCAACAAGGTTGGGTTAAATAAAAAGGACTCGTTTCTCATAAAATAATAAATCACAATTTGAATTCTTTGTAATAAACGTGTTTATATTTTGTTTTGTTATGAAAATCATATCTAATTGAACGTCTTATAAAAAAACACTAAACCGATCTATTGTCTAGTCTAAATAAACCAAAAAATCAGTGTGAGAAAAACTAATAAAGAAATTGAAAAATCAATAAAAAAAAAAAAAAGAAAACTAGTGAAAATCAATTCATAGTGATTTTCTTGATTCTTTCATTTAACTTCACTGAAAGCGGATGTTGTATTAAGCATTTGGAGTAGATTCCACTTAAGAATTATATTATTTATTATTAATTTTTACATAGGAGATGTTTGTTTCAAGATATAATATTTCTAAGAATTATATTCTTGGTATTATGATTATTGGAAATGTTATTTTAAAAAATATTTAAAAATGTGTTCTTTAAATTTTATATTCTTGAGAATATTTTTAAAATTTAAAATAATTAAAATAAAAAAATAATATTTTAATTGAAGTTGTTAGTGGATTAAAAATAACTTCTCACATTCTCACAAGAATACAACTTACCCATCCTTAATAATTAGAATAAAAATGAAGCAATTCATATTGTAATTTTCCTAAAAACATACAATATCCAAAAATATTTTTTTTTTAAAACTGTGAACAAACATGATAATACAACATTTCCATGTTCATATTTTGGAGAATAGATCTTTAATTCATGAAACAAACACACACAAAAAAGCCATACACAATGATAAAAATGTCTAACCTATCTTTCTCTCATGTAAATAAAAAAGAAATCTCTTAAAATATGTTTAAAGTCTCATTCACTATTGGATCAATTCTAATTTAGAGTAGTTAGATGAAAATACTTTTATAAAAATTAAATATATAAATTTTTTTATAGAACAAATATATAAGTTGATTTTATTTTATAAAATTTTTTTAACTCATTTTTCTTTACTATTTTTCTTCTCCAATAATATTAAAGAGACATTTATTCAAAGAGGAACTAAGGACATCACAAAACTTTTTTATAAGATTGACTTACTATTGTAAATATTGTAAATCTACTTGTATATAATAAACCATGTACACAACTTAGCAAGTATCACTCACATTGCTTTCTTAATTAAATATCTTTCATGTTAGTTTTTTTTTTCCTTTTTTTTTAAATATATTTCATACATTATCCAAACTAGTAAGTTTTTTTAATCATATCAAACTACTCAACACCTCCCTCTCAATCTTTCATATTTATATCTCTAAATTGAATCTAAGTATTTATTTTAAAAAAAATTATCAATAATTAAAAATAACTTTATACAATAATTTAAATTATTCATTGTAAATTCAAAATATAATTTATATGTAAAAATATTTATTTATTGTAAATTCTAATTATAAAACAATTTATATGCTTAAAAAATATTTATTTATTATAAATTTTAGTTATATAAAATATTATATAATATACAAACTAAAATTTAATTATAAATAAGTTATAGACTATTAATATAGATTATGGGTATATTTTTTTTTAATTTTTTGAAAGTTTTTTCTTTTAAATTTCTCCTAAAATAATCTTAATAATATATATTGATCAACCTATCCAATTAATTACATCATTCTGTCGTTGATCCATCCTAAAACTATCATACAACTGTGTTTCAAATAAAAGTCTTCAAGGCAAATAAATACACAATTGACACGTACATGCACCTGTCAACTCATTCTTTGAACACCCTGTCGCTGAAATCTGAGTACTCTTGGCCTCTGAATCTAATACAAGGGTGAGGGTGAGAGTGAAAGGTTATGCCTGAATGCAGAGAAAGTAAATAAGAGCAACTGCTATCGAAAAAGATCTGGGAATGACCACATTATGAGCCTTGCGAAAATGTCAGAATCCAGAAATTCAATATGTGCAGCCCGGCCGATTATAGAGTCCAGATTCTTGCCTTGGGTAGATGCATCAAAGTTGACATCACAGCGCATGAAGACTCGACGGTGCGTGGAGTTGGCGCGGATTTGGTCCAAACAAGTATTCAACATCTCTAGGAACAGTGTACCCTTCTTTGAAGTGTCACGTGAAGCAGCCTGGCATGATTCAATTCTAGCAGAATGGTATGGCACATAACCATCCTGAAAGAGAATTTCAGGCAACGAAAAACAGGGGAAGTGGTTAAATGGGAAGGAAATTTCACTTCCTTCAGAATAATGCATTACCATACTCTGGCCCCCACGCTTTAAAATCTTAGTACTTATTATGAGAAACAAGTTCATCTATCAGCATAATGTAATGCTAACATAAAAGCTTCAGAAGCTTGTTTGCATGCAGTTGGGATTTAGATCCACAGAGTACAAGACTGTAAAATTTACTTCATTATGTAACAGAAGAGCACTCTTCACATGAACATTAATGTTTCAAGATCCACAAATAGTGTCCAACTTTACGCAGACTTGTATTAAACCCATGATAATGCTAATGTATAACAATCCAATTGCTGATGAGAGTGACAGTAGATAACATTCCTAAAAATGATTTTATGAAACAAAAGAAAGCAATACCTGAGGGGAAGATAGCAGAATAATATTCCTAAAATGTTCCAAGGTCTTCTGCTGAAAAAAGGAGGGGGGAGAGGAGGAAAGAACCCTATTAAAATCTCATCAAAATAAATAATTCCATATAATATATAAATGATTCATTCAGTTTTCAATTTCAGGAATTAACTTCCCTTAACTTTGTGAAAACTTATTAGCCGCTTTTTTATTATCCATTTCATCTTCACTACCATCCTTGTCCTAGCATTTCCTTTCCATTAACTTTAGTTAAACTGTTTCATACCAAAAATAGCCAATATGCACCGACACAAAGTAACCATTTAAACATCTGTCAAAGATACAGGCCTGGATGACAAATTGAAATTTGAGGGGTCATATTCATTTTTCCCCTAAAATAAAAGGGCATTCACATGGAAAAGGAAAAGATGGAATAAAATCAACCTAATATTGTACCCATCGATGACATTTTATAGAATGCATTTCTCCATAAAGCCTGACTTGGCTTCAAAGAATTCAAAACGCAAATCATGCATGCTAGAGTTTAAAAATAACATCAACTTTATTTATGAGTTATTATTTTCATAAACAAAGAAATTTTACAAGAAAATGTAGTTGATATTCAATAACTATATCAAAATTGGCATGCAGAATCAAAATAACAAGTGCTTATAATATGGCAGTATGATTGGAATAGGTTATACAAGCAAGCAAGAAAGACTTTTGAGTTCATGTCTGTCTCATTTTAACCCAATCATCGTCAGTCGCTACCTTACTCAGTTTATAGAGAAATGTATTTTGGAAATCTGGATCATCTGTGAAAGTGAGTTGATGAATGCACCGTGTGCCTTTTAGCTTCTTCAAAAACCACAATCCAGAATTGAACAACGAGTTTGAACTATATAGATACCCTAAATGTGGACCAGATACTGAAACATACGTATGTAGGTGACATAGAAATGGCTCCATTATGCTATCTGCAAACACAGGACAAAACTTAGCACCGAATGTCAAACTGATGAAAGCCTTGTTTCTGCAATTATGACCTACCTGCTATCGCTGTTCTTATAATGAGATTACCAATAGAATGTCCAACAAAACTTAGTCTAATATCTCCCAAACTCCCATATCTTGATGCTTTGTCCATTTTGCTTTTAAGAAAAGTAATAACTTCCTTAGCTAGCCTATGTCCCATCTCTCTAAAGTCTCCAAATGTTTTATCTTCATTAGCCTCTGACATCAGAAATTCTACTTTGGGATCTATCAGAAGCCATTGATTCCGGACAAGTCGTAGATCCAGATGATGCCCCTAAAATATTTTAAATGACAAAGAATAAGCATTGCATCAACTTTTTAACCAGATACTGAACAAAAATATGGATTTAGTCAATCAATATTGCTCTGCAATCTGGATGCAGCTCTCAAATGAGTGATATACATGTTGTGTCTATATGATACATTGCATTCTATGTTTTCAATTTTACCATTTTTTAACAAAGGAGAGTAAACAAATCATGCATTTGCAAACAGCCTAGCATTGTTCTATCTGGTCTCAGTTTATGTCAGCTCAACTGCACCACAAAAACCTGCATTTTCTTTATTTTCAGTAAATGTTTGAGAGATAAAGTAAGGGTATCATAAAGTGTTTATTTTAACTCTCTTTTTATTATTAAAAAAGCTTACTTTAATTCAATCATCAAAAAAAGACAAAGAGTCACCCATCCTCTTAAATAATTCTTTACTTTAGGTTTTTAAAGTTAATATGTTGTATATAAGATATCTGATAAATTTGGTCATGTTGAACAGAGTTTACTTTATCTCTAATACTCTTACCTATATTACTATAACTATACTAACTGGATCAAGTACTAGTACTAATAGACAAGCCCAGGCCCACTAACAATAAAATCAAACCTGCTAAAATAAGAAAAAAGATCAAGAAATATATTCTAAGATAATCCAAACATATATCTTAAAATGTTTCTAACAGTCCCCATCAACTAGTAAACCCACAAACATATGACAAAGAACACTGGATTGTCTAACCAAAGAATATAGGCAGCCTGAATCATAAAACCTTCATTTCAATGTAGAATCTCAGCAACCTTCATCTGAATCTTATGACAGATTCAAACAGCCAAACAGAAAAGAAGAGAAGAAACTACAAACCATTTTAGTAGAATGTTGTCACTAAGAAGAGAAGAGCAAGTCAACACAATCACAAATCCTGAACCATCTAAACACAACATATAGAAAAAGGACAGAGAAGCAACATCGAATCACTTATGTCGAGGAGGAAGAGAAACAGGAGACTGTTACATCCAAACCTGACACCCCTTTTCTGGTTGGCCAAAAGCCCAAAAGCACAAAAAAGTGGGGATAATTCTTGTTTGGACTTGCAACGTCCATGGTCACACCTTATAGGCTAAAAACACCAATCGAAGGCAACTTTACCTCCCTAATAGCCCTTTTCTCCTTGGATAGACCAACTATGAACTACCTAGGAGCAGCTCTATCTAGTACCTAATGGGACAACTTTCCTCTATCTCTAGAGGCAGCTCCACCTTGTTGGCAGATCCTTGCTTGCTCTCTTAGACTATTATACCCTTTCCTCCCATCCCAAGCATAATAAGATGCACAAAGCAATTGATTAAGTAGAAGAGGAAAAGAAATGCAGAAACATCATCCAATAAGAGAAGAAAGAAAAATCAGTGAGAAAAGCCAGAATCTACCAATGGTCAAAAAGCTATTGTGATTCACCAAAATCTAAAGAAAGTGTGTAATGTAAATAAAATAAGAACATAACCTTTCAACAGAAATCAGCATCAATATACAAATCAGCCACTGCCATTACCATTGGTGCAGCACCGCACAATAAGAAGACAGAGGAACAACATAGAATCTCCCCCGTGAAACATCATATCATACCAGAAGAGTTATCAAAAATTCTCACAGACCACAGGATAAGTTAGCCTTAAAACAAGAAACCAGAAGCCAGGAAACACCCCATAATTAAGGGAATCGACAAGATCAGACCAACAAGGGGAGAGATCAACAAAAGCATACAGAAAAGAACCAAACCACATTCAAACTAATTCATGCCAAAATGGACCAAAGACATTAACAGAGCTCCAGTCATCAGTACCCCTATTGCCCTGCCTGAAAAAGATCAAAGAACAGAAGGCAGGGCATCTTTTTTCATTTTCTAAATTTAAACTAACACATGGAATCAAAAGCCAAATAAAGAATAACACAAATCAAGAGGAGAATATATAACCAATATCTTTGAACTGAAGACAGAAGAATGGAGGAATACACTAATAATACCAGCCTAATATCTTGTTAAAGAATTATAATTTTATGTTTTAAGAAAAAGGAACTAGGAGATGGTTGATCAAAATAAACTAAAATATATTATTAATATCTTGAAATTGTGCATAATACACAAATCTGACACTATTTATATTCTTAATTAGACTATTAGTTTAATTAGTGTCTCTAGATACTCTAACAACAAAATTATAATGAAAAATGTTAGCAACACTCTCTCGGACACTTTCTAACACTCTTTTTATAATTGCTTAAAATTTATTAAAAATTACCAATTTTTGTGAGTTTCACTTCTAAATTAGGAGAGAGAATCATTAAATAAGAAATGAAACCCACCAAAATTAGTGATTTTCAATAAATTTCAATCAATCACATGGAGAGTATTAGAAAGAGAGTGTTACTAGCATTTCTCAATTATAATTTATTAAAATAAAAAATATTAGTATGCCTAATAATCTAACATAATCAAATATATCTTATATATTTTCTAATAAGAATAATGCAACTCATGCAACCATTCTTTATTATACAAAACTTGACAATTAGTTCTTAGGTCAATGGCAATAAAGCCAATTGTCAGAGTTTTTAGAATTGAGTAGTGCTACTTATTTATTACATCCATATTTGAAATCTGGCCATGAAGGTCAAGTTTACCTGGTAATGGACCAAAAAACTAAATCAGATGCCTATTTAACTTCATGTTTCTAATGATTTAGGATTTTCACTTTGTTTAACCCAGGGTCTTAACTGATTCAAGGATCTTTTTTTGAATTTTTTTATAATTAACTGGTTAACCCATCAACTATTTTAAACCTGAATAGGGTTTTTAGTTTGCCAGCTAGATAAAAAGCAACACAAACCCTACCTGGTTCTATTTAGCCTGATTTGATGATTTAGGCTAGGTTAGTCCATTTTGACAATGCTACAAAGAGTTCAATGGTATATAACTTGCCAATTGACTTTCTAAAATAGGTGGATATACCTAAACAATTTTGACACCCCCCTCCCACAACGGAAAAAAAATCTAACAAGCTCAAATCCTATTAAAAAAAATAGAAGCTATAGTTTTGCAATAAAATCCACAAGACATGCCTGAAACCCATGCACAAAGACAACAATCTTCAACACACGAGCATTACTTTGTGGTGCAAATTTCTTGCCTATAGTATCAGAGCTGAGGTCAATTGGTAAGCTATCTGAATCTATACTCCCAATATTTCTTAGTAATGAATTTTCACTTGGACAACGACGGGGTACATTCATCACATGTTCAACAATCACAATTGGTGTATGCAAGGGATCTCCAAATATCTGCATGTCTTGAACTGAGCGGTTGTTAATCTGCAAAATATTAATCAATATTTCATTAATAGGCCATATGTAAATATCACATATTCAAGTTGATAGATTACCCGCATTTGTTCAATGCTCCTTCGATGAAGTTCGGCGCGTGTAGCTGCAGTCTGAAGAGGCTGTATGATTTATGAGAGAAAATTTATGCTTTTAAGTCTATTGCATAAAAAAATGTTTGTTTTCTCCATGTTCCTTTTCTCAAAGCAACTTGCATGACACTGAGAATAGGAAGGAACATACAAGCACTTACATCATCAGGTAACTTCCACAAACTGGAAACTCGTCTGTGTACACCACGATGGGAAGACTCATCACTCTTACTGTTTATATAATGATGAGGCATCTCTACCTTAGAATATAACATCCATATTGACCATTCAGCTTTCCGGTCCTTAGCCCATGCATCACTTAAAAATCCAAGAATCTTTGTTTTGTTATCCCTAGGAAGATATACATATCAGCTTATTAAACAAGGTAAGACAAAGTTTCATCACTTCATAATGATACACATTTGAGTATGAGCCATGCAAAGACCACAACTTCTAATTCTCAATCAGTAAATAGGAACAATCTCATGTTGTATGCATTTCAGCATGTGCAATCTTGAATGCAGTTTAAATTTTCCAAGTATTCATGTAGAATTATCTTCTGAAACCAACCATAGAATAGATGCCCAATTAAAGGAAACAAAGGTTCATAATATCATTTAGCAACCCCCTCAAATTGTTTCATCTACTTGATAATAATCTCAAAACCAAGCTATAGATTCATGCTATTTGAAAGGCAGTAAGAAGAAAGACAAAGAAAATCTACACCCACTAATCAAAGTATGATTAAAATTGTACCAAAGTTGGAAAAAGGAAAAATAAAGTTAAAACATGAATCAGATTCAAATGCAGAATTTAAAAAATCACACATCTTTGTCAAATTGTAATGAATCTCATGACACAGGATAAGAAGCATACCTATGGAACTTTAAAAATATTTTCCATAAATAGAACAATTGATCTCCCAATGAATGAAAACAGTCGAGCAGTTCATTCTGAGACAGGGAATCGAATTTTTCAACATCCAGAGACTCGAGACCTTCATTTCCTCCCTATACACAAGGACAACAAAAAATTAAAAAAGAAGAATTGCAAAAACAATATAAATGCAAAACAAAAAAAGTATTACTCTGTAGCATGAAATATAAGCAAAGACCTTAAGACCATTTTGTGGCTTGCCTTGTCCTACAACTTCAACATCTAATGCAAATTGATTCGCTTGCAGCGCAGAATTTAATAACTTCATATTGCTCATTATTGACACAAACTCTGAAATATCTACAGCTTCATTAATTGCTTTGCTAATTTTTTGTAGTTCTTCAAGTAATATATCACGAGCAGTTAATAATGATTTAACAAGCATGGCATTTTTCATATCTACAGAAGCAACTCCACCAATGCCCTGGTCAGCCACACAAAACATTCAGTTAATGCTAGAAAAAGAATGTCTATAGATTAAAACACAATAGGATATAGTTTTAAAAAAGAATAAGAATCTGCATCATCTCGGATTACTTAAGTAAAATGCAAACATTGAAGCTACCATACTTACGTTATTAAATAATTTTCACCTCATTTCCTGAACTGGTGCAATTCTTTTTACTAAGTATCTGGAGGTGTAAAACCTCAAAATCTTTATTTGTCCATTGGTGGTGTAAAGAAGTAAATGCATATAATGGTCTCTACTATCCAGTACTTCATGCCTTATTAAGAAAAACTTATAAGAAGTTACTTTCATAGATACCCTTATTTGGCTAAGGTCTATGGGAAAATAAATAAAGGAAAATACAGTGGATTAAATTATAAATGATTCACTTGAGCAAGAGAGATGTGGTGGAAGAATTGCACAGGATAAACTTTGATAATTGCCTAGACATGTGACAGCGGGGGAGAGGTGTGTGGAAGATTCAATTAAAGAAAATGTTTAAAACCAAAGAAAGGGATAGAAGGGGGGAAGAATTCCATAGAGAAAGTGGTATTGGGTGAGTTTGGCCATTCCTAAGGTTGAAGTCTCTTTTGGAGTCTCTCTAGTATGTAATTTTCATTTTTATTTGTTCTTTTATTCAAGAATTCCAGAATTTGCTTTTAGTGTGAGGAGCTAGTCTCCATTCTCCAATCCTGTATTTTGGGCACAAAATAAGTTTATATGAAATTTATTCTCATCTAAACCAAAATACCAATCATAATGGATTTTATTTAAAAGAAAATTATTGTTAAGGTGTTGTCATTGCATGATACACTTAGAGGTATGACCTAGATAACATAGAAGTACAAAATAAAAAATGCAGTTCTCATACAATGAAATATGTGCATGTGCGCTTCTATCAAAAAAGGAAAAAAAGAACAGAAAAGGTACATGTTTATAGGAGAATACATGCACATAAGAACTGCCTCCTTTTTCACTGTGTAAAGTTGAGTATAATTAAGTCATGATGCTAGCACAAAATCATCAATATGAATGCCAAGTGTAAACAATTAGGAGCACTGAAACTTAAATGTGGTTGCTGTGCTGGTATCCAATATGTATTGTTTGAATACTTCTTGCCTACATCTTTAAATTACTTTTTGAACTGTTGTATCAATACAACCGTAATACCACAGGGATTATATAATGATAATATTTTATTGTGAACTGAAGCTAACTTACAAAATATTAATGTATTTATCATAATTTAAGATTCATGTCTTTATGTTGATATTGTAGTTATTTTATATATGTTGTATCTTATCCATGTCATGTCCTATAAATTTTAGAAATTTGTCATATTCGTGTATCAGTCCCATGTCATAACAATGTTCATATTTGTATCCATGCTTCCTAGATAGACATAAAACAAGCAAAGAGCACAAACATGAAAGAATGCAGTGTTGTTAAATGCGGCGTCATGGCCATTATGGCAGAATGGTGTGGCAGATTTTTTGTTAACCGCCATAGGCAATTTGTGTAGGGAGGCACACAATGGCAGTGCCATAGGCCGCAATGACATGGATATATGGCGAAATTTTGGAAAACGCTATATTCCACCATTGATAATACTGAAAAAATGCAAGGCAATGTATGTATTAAATAATTTGCACAAAGTCAACTTGATCAATACTTAAGTTGTGATTATCAAAAAGAGACATCCAATGTTTTAGAACATACTTGATTCAATGTGTTGCAACTTTTATCAATGATTTCTTTTGAAACTGAACTTTTATCAATGATGACTTCAGTGTTGGCAGAATAGCTGAAATGGATCAAACGAACAGGTTACTCTATGTAATCAAGGATGCATAAAAACAAATTTGCAATCAAAGTTGCTATAAAATAAACTTGTGAATGGAAAAGAAATGCTAAAATGACAGTCTAGCAGATTCAAAATGGAAATAAGAACATCTCACAAACCTGGACGACTTCAATGCAGATGAGTGGGAGGCAGCTTTCAGTAGACTGACATGTACACTTACATCAACAAGCACTGCATGTAAAGCATCGAAATGGACAGGACAATAAGAATGCAATCCTATAAGAGCTTTAGGAGGAATTCGAAATTCATGGATAGCAGCAGGGGAATCATCCAGAGAAGGTTGCAAGTCAGCACTGTAGATAATATACTCCAGTCAGCAATTAACATGTCAACTTCACCTAGTAAATAGCAATCAAAAAGGAAACAAACACATGTCTAGATCATACAATAGGCCAACGAAAACATTACTTTTATGACTCACCCATCCTCAGTTGTGGGAGTATATATAAGCTCAAACTTTAAAATAACAGCAGCTGTAGCTAAATCCTGCAAATATTAGCCACATAAAGCAGGTGAATTTGATAGGGATATTGAACTAGAGGAAAGGGAGCTATGAATAATGTAAGTGCTATGCTACTTAGTTTCTAATAAAAAGTTGAGTAATCTTTAATGTTGGCTGTTTTAGGTCCCCTCCCCTTTACTTCATTTATTTTTTCCAATACTTCATTTAAGCTTCAGTACACATGTGAAAAATAACTACAGGTAAACCTTATTCTGACAAGCAAGTTCCAACCAATTGGTTCCATATTCATTTCCCAAACATTAAGTTCCAATACAAATTATACACTTCAGTAGATGTAATGTGTTACAATATCCTAACTTAATGCTTCTACTTATACTCATAGTTAGGTCGAATACTAGTATATTAGTCATACCAATACAGGTCCAAACTGACTACCAACAAGGCTAATAACCATAATATCTTAACATAACCCTTACACAATAACCAATATTTTAAGGCTAATAACCATAATATCTTAACATAACCCTTACACAATAACCAATATTTTAAGGCTAATAACCCTAATATCTTAACCTTATTAAACCTGCCTAATATTATCATTAATCCTTAAATGAACTAATTCATAATAAATATTTTTGTGGCTTAAATATTGTCTACTTCAATATATACATGTGTATGCAGTCACACAATGTGCTAGTGTGTACATAAACTAATTTATACACAATTGATAAGCTAACCGACATGGTACGACCTAGGGAGCCTTAATAACAGATACTTGGCACCCAAGATACAATTTGATTCCCACAAGGTGTCCTTTCCTTTTGTTACCCATGGAAAGAAAAGAAATGATAAGAGTGACATTACCACAAGTTTACTACGAGATAAGTTGAATACAATCATCGTGTATAAATGAACATCCTCCCTAGCATATTTTATCCGAAAAGACTGTGTTGAGAAACTATTATCTGTATCATTGATCCTCCATACACCATATACATTGCTAGGGTCAAGATCAGGAGCTGCAGAACCAAAGATTTTCTACCTCAGTATCACTTTTGCCATATAAGAAAAAGCTTCTCTTATAGATAGATAGATATAGAGACAGAGACAGACAGACAGAAAGAAAGTAATGTCAAGGATAAAGGAACACGAAACTCACAATCCCATGCGTGGCTATAAAACATACTTAGGAAATTACAAATGCAATCCCAATTTATGGCATACTGAACAGTTTCCAGCTTTCTATAAAACATACTTAGAAAACTACAAATGTAATTTTAAATTACGGCATACTGAACAGTTTCTAACTTTCTATGGCTTCCTGCTCTCATTTCTTTTTTAACTATTTTTCAAGTTTCAACATTCATCATGTAATAAGTCGTATTTGGGTTGAGCACAAAAAATATCATGAGTTAAATAACAAAATTCGCTTCTCCAATAAATTAAATGGACACAATTCATGTCATAATCACCAGATATAAATGTCCAATGGTTTGCCAATGAAGGCAAACAAGGATCCACTGTCAAGCATCATTGTTGCTTTTATAGTTCAACTTACATCTAATGAGTTATATCAACCAAAATGTTAAAAGTACAAAAATCAAACTACCATGGCATAATGAGAAAAAATAATTAATTCTAAAAATACTATGGTGTTGAGGAAATGAATGTTTTTCTCCCAAAAATACTAGCCATATAATTGAAGAACTCGCCCAAGAAAGAGTAACCACATCAAATAATTCTAAAGTTAGCACCTTGATATTAGTTCAATATATAATAATAAGCCTAATGATGGAAACTGATAAATGGAAAAAATAATAATAATAAAATTATGTTGTATAAGATCAACAGCATGTTTTCAATGTTTCAATTAAAAGCAATCACCCCATCATAAATTATGAAATCTTTCAATTTAATCCTTATATTGCAACAATTATTTCAAAAGGTCCTTCCATTCACCTTCCATTACTTCATTGAAAAAGGACGATGCGGCATCATCCTAATCATCCATCTTTCTCCAATCTTAATCACTGATTTTATTTTATTTTTTCTTACCTTTTTAACTTAGTTAATCTTAAGGCGAGGGGGGACTTTTTAGATGTTTTCTTATCCTTCATGGTCTCACATGTACTAGAAAAAGAGAAGTGCCAAAGAAGCAACAAAGAAATGACTAATTACAAATTAACTACATAATGATAATTATTTCAAATCAGCACCGCACCCTTTCATTTTTATGCTTTAATTGTACTTGATTCTTGTCATTTGCAATCTCTAGATTCTGTCATGTATTTTATTGGAAAATCCATTTTGACTGCAGAGGCCGTTACTGATAACTGCCTAGTTAGTTGCAGAAAAGGAGGAAACTTCGAAAAATTTTGCAGATGATCACACAAATTTTTTTATTTATTTTTATTTTGTTAAAACTTTCATGGAATTATTTAAATATGAATGGTGAGCATGATGCTTCATTACTCCTCCGTTCTACTTCATAGAGGACTAATCCACTAGTTGGGATAGTCTAATGACTTAGTACTACATTAAGCTTCCTATTTTATACTTAATTTCATATTTGTAACAAGCTATTATAATTTTGAAATTGGATTAAAGAATGTATAATTTGTGGTGTCTGTTTGCAAATAAGTCAAAGTTTAAAGAATCTTGATGCAATTTTTCCATAAATATAGATAAATCAATTATAATGAATTATTATATCACTCAATTGTGGGTTAAATAATTGGCAAATCATAATATAGATATGTGGCTGAGGATTATATTCTCCATATGCTAAACAGATCATGAATCCTGGGTAGGGTATAACATATACGCACCCGGTTTACTCTCATACGAACCCACTGGAGCATAATTTTGATAAGTTACCTTCATATTGAACAATACTAGCTGGAATTCCAAAAGATATATTTTCAATGTCCTCCCATCTCGCAGTAATCTTAATCCGATACCATCTACATGAAACGACACATACATCAGTTAATCAGGTTAGAAATTCAAAAACAAAAATTAGGAAGCAGAAAATAAAAAAAAGGTAAAAAATGAATGTATATACAATATACCCCTGCTTAAAAAGGTCAAGATTGTGAAACCTATGAATATAGACGCCAATCTCCTGTACAGTTTCCAACGTCGCCACCGACTTGACCTTCACAGAGCGTGGCATTACATCAGGCAAACTCTCTACCAGCCAGCTTCAATGTTTCAGACCAACAAAACATCCTCCCCTAGTTGCTGCATCATACATGACATCTCTCCCATTTAGGTAATATTAATAATCATGATTAGCAGCAATTAGCAAACATTGAGACATCTCAAACACCCACTAATTCTTTACCAACAAAACTCATCCGTTGATATGGACATTAGGTGGAACAAGCAGGAGCAGGCTAGTGAAACTAAACCTGCAAATATGTATAACGCAATAAGCAAAAGTCAGATTAAAACTTTTATAACTTGGAGTGTAATATGATTAGATTAGTGTAATTTTAAATTAACATTTTATTTTATAACTTACGGCAAAATTTAAAGAGAATAACATTTCTCGTGATTAACCTATCTCTTCCCAGACTCAAATAAATGATTAAAAAGGACAAAAAATGAGATTCCTTGTTGTCCTGGGATTTGATCATTAATATGCGGTAAACATTAATATAGTAGCAGGGAAAAGAAAATTCGAAATTATGACGTGAAGTTGGAAAAGAAATAGCGACAAGAACTAACATTGTTACATAGCAGCGCAGTTATGTAGAATAGTAAAATTAATCACGTATCCCCTCGACAATGACATAACAATCAACGAAAAAGGAAAGGGAGAGAAAACCAAGATCTGAAAGGGAAAGGGAAAAGGAATCGTATTCTAGGGTTCGTAATTGCCGCACAATATGAGGAGAGGTGCTTCAAATCAAATCAAATTATTAAGAATGAATCTATCTCCAATCGTTCATCTTGCGGGGATTTGTGACGGTTCTTTATGTTATGTTACGGCGCCTGAAAAATGAAAATGATGCGTTTCAATTGTAAAATGAAATGTGAATCCTTCGGCACTGTCATCCCCAAAAACACACATAGCCTTTTTCTATTTTTCGCAAGGCAAAGCTATGAACGTAGGTTGAATCCAACTCAGATGGACATGACGAATCCTAATAAGCGATAAAACGGAGTTAAATTCAAGTTTTTATTATTATTCATTGACGGGGTCTTTTTTTCTTTTCTTCCTACACCTTTTTTTAACGTTTTTGTAACTATTCTTACAAATTAAATTTCAGGATGTATATTTAACAGTATGTAAAAATATCATTTAATTTTTTTAAAGTATTCTATAATGTTTCAAAAACTGAATTTCAAAATTTATAAAATTAATCCAATTATGAAATTTAATTTTTGGAAGGTTGCAAAATTTTAACCATCCAGGAAAATAAATTCTGGAATTGGATTAATTTAAATATATGCTTGATCAATAATTGTATAATTAAAACTACTTAATAAATAAGATAAAAAAACTCAAAAATCACTCAATAAATAAAAGTTAAATATTAATATAATATAAAATCAAATACAAAATAATTAAATTTTCATAGTCATGACAACATTAGAATATTAACTAAATTAACACAAATAAATAATAAAACAAAAAAAATACAATTTTTGATGTTTTTAAAAAATTTATAAGTCTTCCAACTAATGTGTATAATACATATTATCACCATTACTTTGATGATATATGTATGTTAAGATAAATGTATCTCATACATATCTATTGCATATTTAAAATTTATGAAATAACTCTTAAGAATAACACATCAACATACGTGACATTTTTATTGGTAAAGATGATGAAATCCACCAAATATAAAAGAAAAGTTATTATTGCATACTTGAAGCATTGTTTATGTATGTCTACCTTATACACATCTTACAAACCAACTAAATTGCATGTGTTCTTATTTAACATGGTGACATCTAACAACTCTATTAGACATAAACAAACATCATCTTTGATTAAGGATGAGAACGAACACAACTCCTTAAATATCAATAAATATAAGAAAGACATGTCATCTAGAATTATGGTCATCACCTCAACTAAAAGGTGTCCTTGTGCCATTATTAAGCAAAAACAAAAATAGACAAGTTGTCCTTATCCACTATGTAGTAATTACATTCTAAAAGAGATGTTAATTTAAACATAACTTGAACTTGCTCATTTTTTAAGAAATTTTTTATCACTTTTTCATTCATGAGTGACCAGCTTCAACTAACAATAGTCTTTCATAAATACATACATGTCTTTAATATAAATAGAATGTAAGGTATCATAATATTTTGAAGTTTTATTACATTTTTATTCATAAGCAGGTAGCAATATCACTTGTAAAGGACTTAAGGACAAACAAGTATTGATGACCTTTTGGAAATACCACTACAAGTTGTATTGGTTATAGAATGTGTTTCAAAACCTATGCAAAAACATCCTTAATTTATACCAGATTTAATGCTATAATAGGTTATTGTTTCATTGCAGTATGTCTCCAAGTTAAAGCAATGTGCCATTGATAATCAATATTAACATCTTTAGTATGTCATGCACTTTTTCCACAAGATGTAAGAAAATACCGTCAACACACCATACATTCTAAAAACTAGTTTTCAAATGTATAATAACATTCCTAAACTTGAAACTAATTGAAACAAACAACAAGCAAATTAAGAGGGAAATCAACAAAGTGACACGCATTAAAAGATTACTAAAAAAAGTGTTTTGAGTATATGGGAGAAGAAAAAAAAAAGAAAGATGTGATAGAAGAAATATAAGAGATATGGAGTGAAAAAAAAAAAAAAGAAGCAAATAAGGACAAACATATTTACAAATTAGAAAGCTTTGATCTCCTAATTTTTTTAAAATTTATAAAATGTTAATTAATTTAATATTATATTATTCCCGCATAGTTACATATTATTTGGAGAGAATTGACTCTAGTATTGATTGATTGACAAATACTTACCTTAATTTTTATCCAATTCTATTTTAATGTAAGAATATTTTTTAAAGTAACAAAAATATAAGTATTGTTGTCTTATTAAAAGTTTATTCGCACGTATCAACCACAACACAAACAAAAGAACTACAAGAGGAGACAAGGTAAAAATTGTTTAAACTAAATAATTAAATTACATTTAAAGAATTTAATTATGTTAACATAACTTGTTAAATAATATTATAACACCTTGTTAGATTAAATATAAATATATAAGTGCATAAAAAATAAATACCTACATGCATATGAAACCACACGTATTGTTTACGATCATACACACATCTTTTACAATTCTTCATAATCTTAAAAAGAAGATTCTTATATATTCACAATTCTATGGAACAAATACAAAAAATCAAATTTACCAAGTTGAGTATGACATATAAATAAACCTTAAAACACAACAAGTTTATAATTGATTGAATGTATTTGTAATTAATTTTTCTTATATTAATTTAAAAATTAAAGACTATTTATTAAACTTTGTTAATAAGACAAATCTGCAAAATTATCAAAGAGCTGACAATTTATGATTTGACATACTAATAAATATAATATCCTTATAACACTATTATTTGTATTTTTTAAAAAACTCTAATGTGTTTTTGGCCTTTAGTGCACGTGTTCAACTATCTTTGCAAACTTTGGGAAAGCAACTAGACGTGGATATACACTGAAGTTCGTTCAGTTGACCATTGTTATACACAACATTTTTCTTTTCTTATTTTTCAACAATTTGAGTGTAAAATCTTCTTTAATAATTATTGACTATTATTATTGTAAAAAATAATTTGATAAATAACATAATTTATTGTATTTCATATATTTTTAAAAATATAATTAATAGGATTTTTTTGGAAAATTCGTGGAAGTATTTTTATCACATGTGAAACTGATTATTAATAATTCATAATCTTATGTTGTGTTTTATATGTAAATATATCTCCTATTAACATTTTGATAAATTACTAATATAATTAATATTTTGAAATACATGATATATAATATATAATTATAAATATTTTGGATGAAATTTGATGTATATATATTTATTAGATGATGTTTAATTTTTATGATTAGTCTCCTGTCATTTAAGTCTAACTTGGTTTCTGGAAGAGAGTTTATTTTTTATTAAAAAAAAAAAAGAGGATAGACGTATTTTAGAAATAACACATTTAAAAATAAAAATAAAAAAACAGAAGGGGTGTAACGAGAAAAGCAGGAAAATGCAAATGCAAATAAAATTACCCTATTTTTAATGTCAACTCGTTCCTCAATTATGCTCCCCTTGACCCAGAGAACTTTTGGCCTTCTCCTTGCTAAGTCACTTACCAATAATTTATAGAAATGAATGACAAGAGAAATCGGATCACTACTAATTATAGTAAGATAGCAACGTAATTTACTATTAATTTGCACCAGTATGGAGCAAATTACCATCATTTCCCGATTGCTTGTTCCAAATTAGGTACATGGACGTCAATGTCATATATAGGCATAAACTGCAATAGTGTAATAACTCGTGGACACTGAAGAACTGCCAACTGGAAGCTTGATTCGTTGAGAAAATTGGGATGGCCCCATGTTGTTCCAAGGAAAACAAATGGGGTAGTTTGAAGCTCATCTGAGTCACTACTTTAATTTTCGTGTATTTTTGGTATGTACTTTTCAATGCAGTTAAAGTAGTATATAATATATATATATATCATTTCTGCATGTGTTGATCTAGAATACTATTAAAAAAATGAAAACAAAACTTTCATATCTCGTGGTTGGCTTTCCTAGACCGAGGAAAAAGATATAAAGGATTAATGGAGACGTTTCTGCACTATATAAAATCCAGAACCACATGTCTCAGTGAGATTAATTTGAGGGATTCGTTTACATAGAGACAGGCCATTTTAGTTGTGAAAGAATTATTATAAAATACTTAAAGAAAATATTCGGCAAAACAGAATTGAAAAAACAAGTGAGGATGAATCCGAATATTTAAAACCTTGTGATAATCACAGGACCAAAACTCTCGACCATCCAAAATGTTCCTTCATTAAGTAAAAAGTTACTAATTGAAAGATGCTCGCACACATATCAATTCATGAGTGCTACCTTATCTATGTTTACAAATTGGCATATTCACAGGCCATGGCTTTCTCTGATTAATAGCAGTACTAGACTAGTTGAGAATCAGTCAGTGTGTGTATGACTTTGGTCAAACCGTTGTCTTAATATTCTTCTAGGGTGAGTAGTATTAGTATTAGTATACAGTACTAGTTGCTACTTGCTAGTTACCAGACACACATAATTTGATGATACCTGGCACGTGTTGAATAAATTTAAAATAAGGTTTTTTCAATTTTCATAAATGTTTTGGCATTATTGGTATGGTTGATTAAGACTTTTTTTTTTTTTTTTGGCAATTTATAGGATGCATTCTGCTATAACAAGTTTTACTAATTTATAAAATGGTCATTACTTTATTTACCGTTGAATCCTGTTACTCTTGATTTTTTATCTTTCAATCTTATGTATATTGAAATTTTCATTTTAGTCTCTTTGCTAATACAGCGACCAGCTCGACATGATCATCGGGAAAGGGAAAGGTTGAACCTTTTACAGAACCATAAGAACTCATGACCATATCAGGGTTGCATGGGAGATGGGACTCGCTTTAGATTCGTTTAAATAAAATTTAGGTTCTATTTCTTGGATACTTGTATAGTGTTGTTTTCTAATTAAAGTTGAGTTTTACTTACATTTTTAATCTCAATCTTTAATCCGTAGGTTTGCAAATCAAATATTTGATTTTAATAGGAAAATCATACTAAAGCACCTAAGAAATAAGAGCAAGACTCACAGAAAAATTTTCTTGGCAGATTTCGTATAAGATAAAATTATACGCACAACATCTCAGCATTTCTGTATCAACTTCTTTTCAAATATAAGATTTTATTGAGTAATTCATGTATATTAAAAAAACTAATAATTTTATTTATTATCATTAAATTTATTTATAATTATAATATTTTAAAAAAATTTCTTTAACATTATTGAGAATTTATTTATCTTTTCTAATTTCTATAAAAGGAAAACAATGATAATTTTTAAAAAATAATTAACACATAAGATAATTGAAATGAAATTTTATAAAAAAAATCATAATTTTTTAAAAATTATGTCTTGTAAATAAAGACAGAGAGAGTATAATATTTTATTTTATACAAAATAAATATATTTATTATATTAAAAATATAAAAACACATACAATTATACTATATAAGAAAGTTAGGAAGACTCTTTGAATTGTTAGCATTTATCTATAACATCGCAAAAAAAAAATTTAATGAAAATATTTTTCCTTACACAACTAAAATTCAAGACTTTTATCAAGAGAAATCAAACATTATTAT
The DNA here is from genome assembly GCA_026544285.1 of Pachyrhizus erosus. Taxonomy (NCBI): domain Eukaryota; kingdom Viridiplantae; phylum Streptophyta; class Magnoliopsida; order Fabales; family Fabaceae; genus Pachyrhizus; species Pachyrhizus erosus. Next base: position 28,512 of record JAMLFT010001681.1, read on the forward strand.
CTAAATTACTTATATAATAATTAATATTTTAAATTTTTTTTAAATAGATAAAACCATTTTATACTATTGTTCAATAATAAATCATTATTGTTATGATTTTTAATATAGTTATTATAAAATTCAATAAAATTACTGTAAACAATAAATATAATTGATGATAGTGTAAAATTATATTATATTATTAATATATAAATTTTTTTCTCTTAATATATATTATATTTCTTCTAAATGTAAGAGGCAAGAACTAAGTGTCCTTTGGACTTTGGCCCTGTTTATTTAAAAAAAACATATTTCTTTTTGTAGACAATTTCATTCAATATACAATAGAATATTAAATATAAACACTTTTTTTTAACAAAGATTCAAACCTTAATTTAATATATTATAAATTTTTAGTATCTTTTGTTAAACTTAAAATTTTGTTGATAATATGAATAACATTTTTAAGAAAATAATAAAATAATACTAATATAACTTACATCTGTTATATAATTTAATAACTTTCAATTGTATAATTTTTTTTAAAATCTATCATTGGATTGAAAGTTCTTTTCATATAAATTATGTCTGCCAAATTTTATATTAATAAAAAATTATCTAATATATTATTTATCTAAATCAAGATCAATAGATTATATATTTTTAAAAAATATATTAAAATATAAATATTTTGATCACCTTCTTATTGATATTTAATTTTCATAAAATTTAACATAAATAATAAAAATAATATATAATTATAAATTAATAATTAAATCAATCAAATTTATATATTACATAAAATTATAAATGATAATATCATTTGATCT